>VKOC01007429.1:0-21372 GCA_009364415.1 Spea multiplicata | reverse complement strand
GCGCATTACATATGGAACGTTAAACAGCCATTCGAGTCACGCTCATATTTGATTTCAGTATTTCCCAAATTATATTAGATGGAGAGAAAATCTGGAATTGTCTTTTCAATCTTGAAGATAACAAATACACACTAGGACAGATAAAAAAAGCCAAAAAATAACATGAAATGATTTAATAACTTCTATCATATTACGAAACTGCATGTTCACACTTTATAAACAATAACATATTTGTAGGGGAACTAGGAATACATCTGGCTACAAAACATACCGTACATAAATAAAGACCATTTAGCTGAGCCTTGCATTGGTGAATATGTTTTATACCTAGCTTTTAAACAACGATGCCATTACACAAAGCTGTAAAAATACATTATTAAATAGAGCCTTAATAAACAAATTAATTCTCTTGCATAAATAGCAATATGCGCGAACAGAATTATATCTCACCGGGAAAACCAAGTAACGTTCATTACCTTTCTCCAGGCCTCAGCAATGCATTCGTGAAGCTGATAACGGAGCAGGACCTGCAGTCCTTCGCATGTATGATACATCTGACGGCAGACGAATATGAAAGATCCTTTGAGAGCCGGCAGCATGTCGGATTCGGATAACGCATGTAAGTCTTCATGGAGGAGCTTTTTGGTAAACTTAGCAATAGTATGCGCACCTATGATGCTGGGGGGGGAAAAGTTCATGCACTGAAAACCAGCTTCTTTACTTGTAATCACCTTATCCTTTGAACTAGGATATAAAATGCCCAGCAGGTACTGAATTGCTAAGTCAAAATGAATACTGGAATTGCATCGAGTTGAACATCTTGACTTAACTTGCACATGCTGGGCTTTCATTCGCTGCTTGTGCATATAATGTTTTTCTTCTAGATTAGAACTAGTCTTAAAATGACCCCTAATGATGTCCCTGAGAACAGTATGCTCATACAAAAACCTGTATATAAAACTATTTGTATATAATACATTTGGTAAGAGGAATCAGGGCTTTTTCAGAAAAACAAAATGTTTTTTGTTACTTAATATTTCATTTTGGAATGTATTGGGAAATAATGGGGACAAAATATCTTTATTTGTATATTCACATATTTATTCATATATCTATATTGATTTTGCATTTTCTTTGGTGTTGGTTATGTACTGCACCTGCATTTTTAAATTGGCTATAGGATAATATATTAAATTATACTGCGCAGTGGGTGCGCAGATTTCCTTATATAGCCATCTCCACAAAGATTCCTATTTTGCATTGGACTATTTGATATAAATGTGTATCATATCCATAGCTTGTATGCTATTGTTCATCATACCTTTCTGAAGAACTGTCCAATTTTCTTCCATAGAGAAGAAGGGACAATCCACCTTCGATTGAAGCTATCCTTGCTAAAATGTCCGCAATGTATATTAAAGTTGTTTCATCGCAATTTTTATGAACCTAAACAAAAAAAAATTAAAAGTCCAATAACATAGAAATAAAACAAACAGATGTAGCGTTTCCACATTAATAACTTTATTACCTACTGAAAAATAATATTAGCGCGAGTATCCGGTATTCTGGATTTTTATAATGCCATCAAGCTTTATAAACCACAAGGACATTATTTCTATAAATTTCACCATTCCAGTTTATGAGCTGTATTTTATGCCATGCACTTAAACAAATCTAAGCAATGATGATCATAACCAAATCACAATTAACCATTCAATAGACAGCTAAGTGATTATTTTTTTTTAGAACAGCTTGCTCATAACGCAAACATTTGCCCATCAGACAAATACATCTATATTAAGATACAGCAAATGTTATCTCCGTAATACGCCAATTAAAGGTAGAAGGGCTTTGGACTATGAGAAAGCACTGAGAATATGTGTCTGCTTCACAGAGGTAAATTTATGAATTTCATTAAATGGGAAAAACAGGAAAATGTCCCTGTGCCGTCTGTGGAAATTTAACACTTCCATTTTCTTTCATTATTGAATGTTTCTAATTTAGCTATATTGATTTCATTGGTAAAAGCCGGATAATTTGCCAACAAAAAAATGAGATAATGAAAGTATAGAAACAAGTATGAAAACAGTATATCCGAAGGATTTTTTTGTTACGTGACAAGCAATGTAATTCTTAATAGCATTTTATACGATGAATGGTTATCCTAATTTCTAATTAGGCAATGCATGATAACCGATATAGGCCTATCTTGGGTGAAAGGTAAATAACGGTTATCAGAGACACGATTTGAACTGGCTATATTACAGATTGCAGAATAAATAAGTTAACAAAATGCTATCTCGGGCCGTAACTGTTTAAAAGACCACGATAAAAATCATGGCAGGAGGTTAAAGTGGCTTTGTTACAGCCATTATGCATCAACGAAGACCCACTATAGCACGCCTCACCACCAGGTATTGATTAAAAATGTTCCTCTAATCTGAAATATATTTTCTTAAATAGCTTTTTCTTTCATTGTTTAGCGTATGGGCCCAAGTCACTAGGCGTTCTCCTTTGTTGCACAAGTAAGCGGTTTTAAGTCTTGTTTGTGCTTTTACGTCTTGCTCTATCGCTTCAAGGAGCATTTTTTTCCCCCCACGAATCACAATTAAATATTTTTAAATCACTTAAAAAAATACAAATCTGCTACTCTGGATTACAATTTGGATAAGGTTATATTTGCTTTGTATAAGGAGATGTAAACATGCACAGAAACAAAAATAATTAATTACTAACCTTTTTACCATCAAGAAGCTTTCGTATTGGGGACAGCAGGGCATCTAAAACTGCCCCAGTATACAAACAAGCACTGGCACATTCCTTACGGTCACAGAGCATCCTGAGGACCTCCATAGCCAAACCTGCTGGAGAGTAGCTTCCTACCAATAGAACATCATAGTTTACTTGCCTAAAGCTCAAAACAGAACTAATTTCACACTTTAAAATAATTCACAATCCAAACCATCATCCATAATAATAATAAAAAAAATGGTTCACAAGGTCGCACGGTAATTCATAAATTATATTTTCTATTTAATGTGTATGGAGACAGGACTACTTTTACATGGTAATCTCAAGTAGGGCTAAAAGGCAGGGGGTCAAAAAAAATGTCAGCACTATTGCCCATTTTAAACGATATAGATGCCCCACCGGATAAACCTTTGGCTCTTAAATGTGCGTGTATTTGACAGAAACTAAAAACAGGCATTGTGTCAGACAATTATGCATTAACTCGGGATCACATGGCATACTTGAAAGCTTAATAAAATACTAATTACAGTCTCAGAAGCTCTGTAAGTTTACCATGGTGCATCAGGTCAGATCACAGATAGCTAATGGATTCACATGAAGTGGGTGTTTAAACGTCTGAGATATTATAAAGAGTTCTGTGTTTCTATCCATACTGTAGTAACATGTACCTTTTTTATTTCGGATCTGACATACTTGGAAGCTGGAGTCAAGTCACAATGCTTCTCTTTTCTCTATGTTATGCTTGACCATACATTGGAGTATAACATAAAATGCAATGTCTGAGGCAAGTCAAAGCAAGTGAGTATGGGCCACATTCATTTTTCATCGAGAGAAAATTTGGCTCAACCAGCCAAAGTGTTGATCCAGAGGAAGGCAAAAAACCCTTATGAAGCAGATGCCAATTGCCCCATACCAGGGGGAAAATTCCTTGCCAACTCCAAATATGGCAATCAGAATAAATCCCTGGATCAACGTTCTATCCCTATTAATCTACTATCCATAACTTGTAATATTATTGCTTTCAAGAAACACGTCCAGGCTTCTTTTGAACTCTTTTATTGAGTTTACCATTACCACTTCCTCTGGCAGAGAGTTCCATAGTCTCACCGCTCTTACTGTAAAAAACCCCCGTCTGTGCTGCTGTAGAAACCTTCTTTCCTCCAGCGGTAGAGGATGTCCCCTTGTTATAGATACAGTCCTGGGTATAAATAGGTCCTGGGAGTGATCTCTGTACTGCCCCCTTATATATTTATACATAGTTATTAAGTCCCACATTGCTTGGTGAGACTTCACTAATAACATACTCTATGGATGCAGTGGGCTTACCAAATAAATGTTGTGTAAATGTTTTTTGCGCAAACACATACCGGTATTACTACTTATATTCCAACCTGTTAACAAAGTTTGCCGATGAGGGCAGTTATGCAGTTATTTCCCTACAGAAAAGAAAATTCTGCTTGCCAGACAGACAACACATTATTGGATTTCTTTGTACCAAGCACAAGGTCATTGAGGTAGGTTTTCTTTTTTTTGTGGTGCCCTAAATACAAGTAAATACATTCATTTTATGTATTTAACCCATGCTACAACGCTGAAAAAGCAGTGCTGATATGGTGACTAGAGTTCATGGTTAGTTGATCTACAGACAATTTGAAAAAAAAAAAAAAATTACCTGTGTACTCTCCGACTCCCTTGGGACCATTGGCGCAGTACAACATAATATGGGTAAAAAGTACCACCAAATCAGACAGCGAGACCTTTTCTGTAAAAACAAATACATTTTATTTTATCAACACCCAAAAGAAGCCGTACAGTGTTACAGATTAACTGTGTGGGCTAAAACCTTACTAGCGAGTAGATATGTTTTAAAAGAGGAACACTCACCAAACTTTTTTAAACAGTTCTAGCTTTGCATAATATAATCTTTTCAGACAGCTCTATATTAGTCATGTCTATGCGACCTAGATGTATGGGCCTAATCTACCAGCACGCAAGCAACCGTCATAATGTCTTGTAGTAAAACAAACAGACACTCTGATTAATGAATGGGGGAATGGACTTCACTACCAATGTCATAAAGAACAGTGAGTCATCAATAACACCACATGACTGACAAAAAGACAACCTCTAGATCGGTAGATATTTATTAAAAGGAATTGGAACCAACTTTTTTGCCCATGCTATCCTAGCTTCAGGGGCATAACTAGAAACCTCAGGGCCCCGGTGCGAGAATCTGTTAAGGCCCCCCCCACAACCCATCTACCCCCTTCTCACTATCTACCCTCTCCCTCCCTACCTCCCCTTCTCACTATCTACCCTCTCCCTCCCTACCGCCCCTTCTCACGATCTACCCACTCCCTCCCTACCCTCCTTTGTAGGTCACTTACCGTGCACTCCTGTGGTGGGGGCGCCAGGCCTCTGTCTCGCTGCGCACGGCTTCAATGCTGAGCGCCGGCATATGACGTCAGCACCCAAGACAGACGCCTCATGCTCCCAACACTGCAGTCTGGGCAGCGCTGAGGCAGGCGGCGGCGAGCAGAGGAGTCCTGGAGTTCTGTTAGTCAGGGGGGCCCAAGAGGTGCCGAGCGGTCGTTTTCAGCAACCGCTCGGCACCCCTTGGGCCCCCCAGACGGGCAAAACTCCAGGGCCTGGTCGCAGTCGCGACCCCGGTAGTTCCGCCACTGCCTAGTATTTTATAACAGGACCCATGTTAAACAATCTTCAAGTCAAGACCTACTTAAAATCTTAGATAAACCTAAAGGGTGTACTTCTATATATACTTATATATGCAAGAATAAACATAATAAAAATACTAACACTTACAGCAAACAGCAATATTCCCTTATATGTCATAAAATAAAAATTTAAAGGAAAATACCTCAGGCTTCCCATCGCTTTTGTAATTACCTTTTCTGGTTTTCACTTTTATGGGGAACAATTCTCTGCCATGTTTATATATTAGTAGTCTTCCTAGAAGACTAACTGAATGAACAAAGTATAAATAATGTAATTCTCGTCTGGTATAGAAAGTCTTCTGTTTAGTGCCTGGAGAGAAACAAGATGAAAACATAATTAAACTTCTGTAAATGTTCATGGAAATGTGACATTTTCTTTGATTGACACCAATAGTCCAGAGAATAACACAGTATTCACTCTGTCAAACGAGATGTTAGTCTTGGTCAAAACTAGAAGTCCAAATAACAAAGACAGCTAATATCTGTTCCGCGGGAACTAAATTAAAAGAGAATATTTTAGAGCTTCAAAGCATAAGCATCCATACAAGTAAACAGAATGTTAAACACATTTATTGACAACTATGGGGCCTATTCACTAAAGAGAGAGTTTGCAACGAGGGATGAGGTATCAATTTTCCACTAGTCACTTTGAAGTGTTAACATGGCCAGGTTTTGCCAGCAAGAAGGGAACCTGGAAGAAGAATAAGAGCCACTGAAGATTGCCAGGGATTAATTCTTAGTCTCTTCTATATTATATTTACCTATACACGATGATGATATTTAAACACATGCCCAGGTATGATACAGTTCAAAACCTTACCACAATGTTGCCGAGGAGTTGACTTTACTTGCTCATCAGCTGCTGACTGTGATGATTCAAAGTAGAAGAAGCACTGATCAATTGCCGCAGAAATCTGGAAGAAAGAAAATTGTGAGTTTAAAACCCCACACTTCTTAAATCTGTGCTGGGAAAAAAAGAGATTTAATGATAAGACACTTAGTTGAAGCAATCTATTTTCAGAGGCGTTGGGTTTTTTTGTCTTAAAAATTACAATTTTCAGAGATTTGATAACTGCCTCTTTGTTTTGGAATATGTAATCTTCTGTGGCTACCATGTAATCCATGTAATAGCGACAGGTAGTGTTTTCTTCAAAGCACACCATGCCAATAAAAACATTTTTTAAAAGGAGGTGTCAGTTTCTGCCACCAGCACCTACATCTTCCACACATAGTTATATAGGCTGAAAAAAGACATGCGTCCAACAAGTTCAGCCTTTCCTATATCTGTTAATTTGTTGCTGTTGATCCAAAAGAAGGCAAAAAACCCCCAGTTTCGCTCTTTCCAATTTTGCTCTAACCAGGGAAAAAAATTCCTTCTTGACCCCAAAACGGCTGTGAGATTTCTCCTTGCATCAATAAGCTGTTTCCCCATAATTAAAGATTATATCCCTGAATATTATGTTTTGCCAAGTGTTCATCCAGTTGCTATTTAAACCTCTGTACAGACTCCGATAAAACTACCTGTGTGATGTTACAGGTTTACCTTATTGGCACTATGATGCAAGGAAACATATAATGAACTAACAATCAACAAATTACACAATTCATGCTGTAGTGAGCAATCGTTTTATATCTAAAGGAGCACTTTAGCCCCGTGTTAATGAATATTTTGCGTGACGTCATTCATTTTATTGCATGGAAATTGGTGCAAGCATTCTTGAGTTCTAAAAAATGACTTCTTTCTGTGTGTGTGCGTGTGTGTGTGTGCGTGTATACACGTCTTGCACATGCTCAGAAGCACAAAGATAAGAGTGCCCAGAGATAAAAAAGGGACAATGTAGCCCAATTTATGAGTATATAGAAAAGGATAGCACAATGCTCCTTACCAAAGATGTATAGTCCTTTTTAAGAAGTCGTAGCACTACTGTTCTGCTATAGTGTGCATGCTGAAATAGAAATGGCAAAATAAGTTGTAAAACTTTGAGGTCCACCAGCCTGTCAACCATCTGGGCCGTGGTATTAATCATTCTACATAACATACGGTGGGTCTATTCCCTATAAAGTTAGGTGGTTAGATCACTGGCTGCACCGTATTTACACCGCTGTGCATCTGTAGTGGATGGAAGTTGAGATTGTATTTGACGTACCTCCAGAAGAAATTATATGAAAAAATTAGTCTTATATGTCTGACCAGTAATTTTCCATTTCAATCTGTAATCTATACATAATGATAAAACGATTTTTTTCATAATTTTTTTCCGACTGTATATCAGTGTCAGCACCAAGAAATTATACTCTTTACATTACCATCCATTTTTTGAACCACACAGCCTTGGTGTCAATCATAGCCAAGAAAATGACGGGACTTTGAAGCATTTGCGAAGTAGGCAAGCTTGACTCTTGAGTTACAGATAAGAGGGACAATGTGCTGTCCACAATTTCTTCCATGTATCTTAGTGAACAGAAAAAATAAGCAGATTAACATTTGTTAGTATATTTTTCAGCCTCCTTAACCTTTCAAATTTCATTAAAGTGCTTTTTCGCCAACATACAATAAGGTCAATAATAAGCTATTTAAACCTAAAATGAAATTGAGGTCACAGCTTTCATGCTTCTATAAAGGTGAAATGTCAGGATTTCAGATTTTTGCATCTTAAAATATGCATTTTGTCTCTGAACGTGGAATCACGATAAACAACGTTTAGTGGATCTGTCTTCTACTGAAATGCTTCTTTTAGAAGACAATTAAAGATTGTTAAACTCCACCAACACTTACGTAGTCCACATTCATGCATCTTTAAAGACTGTTCAACTAAGCAAAATAAATGACAATAGATTGGCAAATGAAGCAAAAACATATGAAATGGATCAACTAATTACGGTTTATGTGACTGATTAATTTCCTCTTTGTGTTTATGATTTAATTTGCCTGTGAAATTAATGCAGATAATAGTTGTACATTTATAAACTTGTGTGGCAGCCACTTGGCTAACATCCCCATTCTTTATAATGTAATTAGAGTAATGAAAATATATCCAGCGTTATTGCTAGTTTTACACAGGGTTGTTTTATCCAGCCAGCAATATGAGAATTTGTCAGGGCCCTCACTGCCTGGTCGCATACTGTAGTTGATGGTCTAAGTAGCTGAAAAGAGCATCACAATATTTGTGTTTTTCTTGTTATTAGTACAACAGAATGAGGCCACGAAGGTCCTGCAAAAGACTACCACCTGTAAAGCAGCCTTGCAAATACCCCCATCTTATAATCGGGGTTGTCTTATAATCAGACCTCAAATAGAGGCCTGACTACGAGACTAAGATCCAGATCCCCCGCAGCGCTGCTGGTGCTTCTGACTCCCTGGTGTGTAGTCGGGGCAGCGGGTAGACGTCTAAGTGATTCGAATGGGCAACAAGTGGGAGTACTCTGCCTCCGGAAATGCCTTATATGTCCCTATATGCCACTCTGCCCCATAATATGCCTTTTAACCTCCTAAATGCAAGAGTGGCATATAGGGTTATAAGGCATTTATGGAGGCAGAGTGGCAAATAGGGGCTCAAAAGGCAGATCATGGGGCACAGTGGCATATAGAGGGTTAAGAGGCATATCATGGGGCCCAGTGGCATTTAGAGGGTTAAAAGGCATTTCTGGGGCAGAGTGGCAAGCTGGGGGCGGATGTACATAACTAGGGGGCAGGTTGGGAAATAAAAGGAAATAAAAACAAAAAAAATATTTTTCTAAATCATAGCTTTTATTAAAAAAATAGTATTTGCTGTTATAATATAAGTTTATAACAGTTGAACATTTTCATATTTAAAGATAATAAAATAATTACTTTTCTGGATGTCGAATCCAAAAAGATGGAGCTTCCTTCTGGTAGTCGTTTAAAAGCTGTATCTATAGAAAACAAAAAATGAAATAATAGAAATGTATATTATCATAGATTTATACATCGAGTGAACTGGAGTATAAAGCAACACATACCTTTTTTAACATACGAATAGTGTCCGGGTTGGTGACGTCTATACCAGTCGACAAGAGTTTTTGACTTTCTCTAGATAAAAATGACCATTCCAAATGTTTTGCTGGGGAAAGAAGAAAAACAAAAAAATTTCAGAGGGTTGGTAAGGCTAAAACTAAAACACAAAGCTATAATAAAAAAACAAGTACGCACACACTATATACGATATATCAGTCATAACATTATGACCAACTGCCTAATAGCCTGCTCTGTCTGTATGCTCTTTACCCAATGATATGAAAGTACATGGGTCGCCTACCATTATTTTTATGACAAGTACATCAGCTAGTCAAGGAAACTTCAGCGTTGACTTATGCAAACACTGTTAACTTCATCTACAACTTACCAACCAATGAATCGTGTAAAGTAATTAACTAGCACTCCTAAGAGTTGTAATAGAGGTGGGGGACAACATTTCTCATTTTCAGAAACACAATCATTCTTGCATGTTAAGATTCTATATAATAACATTTGTCTTCCCATACAGTTCTATCTATAAAATGTACAGTAGACTTCTACATAGTGCTGGGGACAAAATCCATGAATAATTTAACTATTGAAAAAAAAAATAGCTATTCACATTTTTCCAAATCAATAATTTAATAAGAGCAGAGATTGCCACATCAATAATTATTAATACCACTCTTACTGAACTGGCCCAAGCTGCTAAATGTCTTCATTTCTATTAAGTATGCATGTGCACAATAAAACTTTTATTAAAAAAATACATCTATCTGAGACAATGCTGCTCATATAAAAGCACACAGAGCTGCAAATTAACATTGAACTTTTTGTGACACTTGTAGGAGTGAAAGGACAGCGAACAATTTTCTATCTTTTCAAAGAGCAAGGTTGTTTAAGACACATTACGTTTCTTTATGTCCATGTCAGTAAGAACAATTACAATCACATTATCGTCATATAAAGTAAGTTAAAGGTATACACAGTACCTAAACTTGTAAAAACCTCTCTTGCCATGCTCAGCGGGGATGAGGAAAAGGTCTTGGCATAAAAGCGCAAAATCTTCTCCTAGGGGCAAACAAAATGTGTAATATCAAGCTTTCTCATAAATAAACATATTTAAATTATAACGAAATGCACATAAAGAACAAACTGCAAAATTCACAGATTTCACAAAGAAAGAAAGAAAAAAAAAGCTTAAGGAAATAAAAGAGTGAAAAAAAAACAGGTCAGAGGGAATAAATACATGGGGTGGAAACAAAGCCTGTGAAGAAGCAGCATAAGAAAAACATTGTAAGGAGAAGATTTTGGAAAAGGTGTGGCGAGGAAAGAAAGAAAGAAAGAAAAGAAAGAAGGACACCTTGTAGAGATGGTAAGAAGACTTGTTGTTTCATTGCGGGAAGTTTACAACACTCTTTTTCTGCTGAAAACTCCTGATTGGCAAGTAAGCTAATTTTCCCATCCAGTGGGTCAACCTATTAACCGACGATGCTTTATGCATGGTTTCTTTGACATTCTTCCACAAGAGGAGGCAAGTTCAATTTTGGGGGGTTTCTTGCATGTTTTTGCGGGAAATTTTACTCATCAATCATTTAATAGGACATTTTCTATATCCAGTTTTGTCCCAGCCATTTCTTATTATCTTCAGACCACAAGCTTTGTGTGCATTATTCATCAGGCATGCTTCTGAATAAATCATAAATACCGAAAGTAAACTACTACTAGTGCTTCTATTTCTCATCTTCCTCATCCTCGCCTTCCCACTACTACTAATAAAGATACTAATAATCCTTACTGTGAATGCGGAGTCTGGATCGGCAAGTGAATGTGTGAGGTTTTTATGAAGTATATTCCAGCACTCGCAGTTGAGGACATCGGAGGGTGGAGCAGAACATAAAGTTTGCATTGCCTCTTTCCGCACCTGCAAAGAAACAGAATGCTTTTAACAGAAATGTGGTAAAAATCTAACAAATAACAATCACATTCATTTCCCCCCCCTTGGGAAAGTTAATAGCGGTTTTTATTTGGACCATAATCCATTGTTAAAGGGGGGCTCTGAGTAATTTTTTTTTATTAAAAGTATCAGATTCAAAATATGTTTAAGAAACTATTGCGCTGCTTTCTCTTGTGTTGTTAGTTAGTTTTGTTATTTACGGATTTACAAAGTACCTTCATATTTAGAGGTACTGTACAATGGATTGACACAATGTCACAAATAGTGCATAGCATTTCCACTTTTTGCATAATATGTTACAGGTAGCCACATATTAGTATTTGTCCTGGCACTGTAATCTACTAAAATACGCAGACTCCTTATCATACTGACTATGCTAAACAATAGAATAGCTCGGTGTTAATAACTCAGCCGGACACTCTGGCTATTGAAAGTCTATGGAACAATGGACTTCATTAGCACCACCGTACACAAATGTTTAACTAGGAAAACGAGATGGCAACGTGAAGAAATGGCATTAAAAAACAGGAGAATGGTCATTTTGTAATAATTACAAAATTCCTCAATTGTGTTCGAATTAGAGTTCCCATAATGCTCAGCTAGCCTAGCGTTTGCTGATCATCATGGGCGTTATAGTTCTACAATTTCTGATAGCTACCCATAGATGCCATATAATGATAGTAACAGTACTATGCCCCAACACTGTGCTTTAGGTCCATTAAATTATGTATTTCCGTTTTGACATTACAACGTTCAGCAGTTAGATTCCACTTTATTCTGTGATTTTGTCAACTTCACCTTACATTTTGGTAACCGTTTCACTTTAATATATTGTACTGAGCATAAAAGTAACCAGAATAAAAAAAAAAAGTTTCCAAGCATAGAAAATCTGTGGGTCATTATTGCCATTATTAAATTTAAACGCACCTCTTCAGGCTGGCCGGGATCCAGCTGCTCTGCAATTTGTTGCAATTGTTCTTGATTCATAAATGTATAACTCTGCAAAGAAAAGAAAAGAATAACAACTGCAGCTCCTCGCCATTATCATGAGAGTTTAAAGGTGTTACATTAACCTGTTCAGCACGGCAGGGCTTTAGAAAACATTAGGAAACAAGGTCATTCTCCAGTGTGTTGGAAACAAGCATACCTGATTGAAAGAGGAGTCGCTGTCTGAGCAGTTATCGGTAAAACGCCCGCTGTGCTGATCGTGTACATTTTTTTTCTGCAATTCTCTATTTTTCGCCTGGTCTTCCTCAAACTTGTTAAGAAGGGTTTCTACGACAGCCATCATGCTGTTTTTCAGGGAATGCATCATGTCTGTGTACCTTTCAACAATCAAGATAGAGTTAATACACACTGACATTTAGTTGTGATGTGGCACAAAGGCAGATTCTTGATTGGTGGTAGCCATTTCTGTTTCATTTTGTGCGATTAATCATTCAGAGGAAAGAACAAAATGGTAGATCTGCTAGGGTTTATTTGAGTCGAAAAGTGCCAGTGATGATGCTTTGTCTAAGTGAAGTTGCTCATTTCACCATGAAACCCATCAAAGAGAAGAATGTGTTTACATGCTAAATGGAATTTATAGAAAAGAAAGCAGTGGTCAAACGAAATTATAACAAAACGGCTGTAGCAAAACTTTCTATTGATGGATTTTCCTTGGCAGAAGAAAGATTATCCCAGCATATCTGTTCATGCTTGGACCAAATGCTAAATTTATTAACTATTTTTTTTAAACCCAAATACCTCTCCTTCGTCGCCACCAGCACGATACCATTTAAACATATTCTGATTGTTACTTAGCTCTTGTCCTTTCTTTAGTTAAAACATTTTCCATTTTTGTGTCATCAGCAAATAACCCATATCCTTCCCTTAAACACTTAACACTTCTTTTAGTAGTGATATTGATAACAGTACGGATCCCTGTGGTACCCTGATAGTGCCCTGACCTTCATCAGAATATTTAAGGCACAGATTTAACCCCTCAATGACAAAACCCATACATGAACGGGCTCAAAATGCATTGTTTTTAATGGGTTTAGGGAACGCCCATTGTCCTTAAGGGGTTAACATTTAAGATTTAACATTGTATGCGTCAAGGTTCCAAATGCCACTGAATTCATATAGCTAGTTACTGACCATTATATATAGGGCTGAATACAATGATTCCCTCCCACCCTGGTTTGCAGACCATGATATAATTCATACAATTATTGCAGCTCAATATAATTAAGGAGGTAGACTGTGAGGAGTTTTACCCTTTAACTTAAATTCACTAACACCAACAGGACCAACAAGTAGGGACATCAAAGGGTTTAGGGATTACCTAAAATGAAAATAAGGCATTGGGCCCATTTGCTCTTTAAGGAAATAAATGAGTGGCAGGTTAATAAAAAAGTATTGTAGATAGGAAACAATGGAAGCAAGAGAAATCGGTGGATTGACAAATTTAAGTAAGGTTGAAATATGTGCCGCTGCTTTGATGGAATCTGAAACTATTGGTTCATAAATAGTTATCGAAAAAGTCACTTTGATGAAAATTGCTCAGCCTTCCAGTACAACTTTATCTTGTCTGTCTGATGAGATGTAACAAAGTAAGTTATTAAACACAAAGTGGGACCTCACTGAAAGCTTTTAAGAATATACGGTATAATCTTTGTAAAAATATGTCAAACCACAGGATCTTTAATGGAGAACTGCGACAATTAATCTATTATCTATGTTTTTATGAAAACTTGGACATGCTCAAACTACTGGCATTATGCTTAACCCCTTAAGTACCAATGGATTTTCCTGGGTCAATGACCAGCGTGTTTTTTCCATTTTTGATATGCAGCTGTTTAAATGTAATTTTCTTCCCTGTCATTTCACGCACACACACAAGTTAAATGTTGTTCGTAAAAGGGACAGTAAGAGCTTTCTCTATATGTCACATGCAAAGGGCACATATATTTTGGAAACCTAGACACCCAGGGTATTTCAAATGCTGGCATTTTAACTTTTTCAATGCACCATTTCAACCACCAACCAAAGTTTTTGTGTCTTGGTTTGCACTCATTGTATTTTAGGTATGTATTTATAGCTCCTGGTATATCTCGCTACCAAACATCACCATGTGTTCAGCAACATTCCCTGAGTACAGTAGTACCCCCCCATGCATGGGTTTGTCAGGTTGTTTGGGGGGTTAAAAGGCCACATTTTTCAATTTGGAATTTTGACATCTGATCATCCTGTACCTCTTCAACTCTTTTTGTATTTGGTGTCCTTTCAGGCATTTCATACAGCCATTTTGCCACAATTGTATGCCAAACTTAGGGGTATTTTTTACAGCATTTGTGTACGCCGCTTTGTTACACACTTTCTGCCCGACTAAGGGAGTAGTGTTTTCCTGCAACCTAGGTAACTATGCTGCTTTAGCTTAGTATATATTTTTGAAACGTAAGCATACTATTTAACTTTAACAAAAAAATCTTAGAATGTGCCTTTTCTTTGATGAACTGAAAAGTGGCAGAACTACAGCTACATAACCAGATTAGCATAAGCCTCCTCCTCTATATGTATTGGGCATTTTGAACATAATTTTTTTTTAAAATACATTTATAGTTCTATGTCTTACGTTTTATCACTCACAACCTAACAGGCAACTATTGGTTTGCCAATATTGCAACTGTGTGTCGTATAGGCCAGTACATTCTACACATATGCCTGGCAGATAAGAACAGGAATGTCTATTTTGCAGCAAGCTCTGCATAATTTTAGAGGTGCTTGCTTGTGGGCAGTACAGGGATTTCTTTGAGGAAAAAGTATTTCACTCAGTTGGACAACATTTTCTGACTGCAACATTTTCTGACTGCAACATTTTCTAACTGCAAGTTGGCAGGAGTAGGGTATTGTAACTAGATTTTTTTTGCTTGAAAAGCAGTCTGCCTTTAAATAACAATCAATTTGTCTATGCAGATCTTTTGGTCAGGCACATGTGTTTATTTATTGTATTGTATTGTAAATGTTATAAATTATAAATAAATAAATTATAACATTTAGAAGGGACATTAGCCTATAGAGCCTGTCGTATGAGGGATCATTTTTTGGCAGTTAAGCAGTGTCATTGAAGTGGAGGAGGAAAAAAACATTTTAATCTCTACCAAGTAAGTGGGGTGCCAGGTCTCCTACATTGCATAATATGAGTTGGAGTTAGCTGCCATGTACTGTTGGGCATAAAGATTTGTTTGAGCAGCAATAGCCTCAAACAAGTTATTAATGAGTAACAGCTACACAAATTGATGTGGCTCACTATTTGTTGTATTTGTCAGTGAATTTGCGATTGTACCACATTAGGTGGCACCCGAGTTGCAACAAGTCTCCTTCTTGGTGGTTGCGGGTTGGCAGCAGAGACTACTAAACAGTCACTGTCAATAATCAGTTCAATATTCGAGGCCGTTGCAGTGCCTCAACTAGATGCCAGAATGTCATAAGACTCCTCCACATTATGCGTGAGGGCCATTTTGAATGGATAACTATAAATGTAAAATACATGTTTTTTTATTGTATATATATATTATAATATATATATATATATATATTATATAATATAGTAATGCCCAACCTTAAAATTAACCCACTTATCCTACCTAGTTGCCCAGCTAACTAATAAAATGAGGTTCACGCAAAAAAAAAAATTAAAAAAATTCTGAGCACTGCAGTACAATACTGATCAGAGCAACCTGAGCAATAGCATGGGGCTACATTAAATTAGCTTTAATAAAAGCTTTTAAATGTAAAAAAAATCAGTCAAAAGAAAATAACACTGATCATAGTTTAGTAAGGTGATTTCAAATACATTGCATTTTAGAAGATTTTAGAAGACTTTGGAACACTCTGTAATATTCAGTAACAATCTGTAACACTGTTTCGTTCTCTGTGCATCACGATCAGTGTGTAAGATACTGAGGGCAGCACAGAGACAAAGTCAATGAAGAACAGACAGGACCGGTGCCCTGCAGAGTCTACTAAAGTGCTTTATTTTTTAAATTTCCCTAAAGATTGAACAATGCATGTTAAACTGCATTCTTCGTTGGTGGATCTGTATGGGATACCTAATGTATTTCTAAAGTATTTCTTCAAAAAGCTGTAAATATATCTATTACAGTTTGGTTAATCACAATCATTTCATATAAAACGCATGCTGTCTCTAGTAGCCACAATCCATATGACAAAAATAAAATAATCGAAGGTACTTGTAAAAGGGAGAATTACTTTCCTAACAGATTACAGTGAGATGCTTTTATACTTGTGTCATCATGCAACATCACCTTGATAAACATAAACCATAAATAATAACAGTGTTTTTCCAGTTTATTCATCATTATAAAAAAAAACATATGTTTTCTCAAAGCTGCCCTTATAAATGCCAAACCTCGCCGATCATATGTTGACATGCTGACCAAAACAGGTAAAGAATTTTCTAATGTTTAAAGCAAAATGGTCATTCAACTTATTTTGGGACAAGTATAATATCCCATTACTGTCAGGGGTGGGCTAGTCTAGGGTACAGGTAGACCGTGTGAGTATGTAGACCTGGGGAAATGGGCTTAATAGCGGGAAGGCTACTTGGTTTTAGCTACCCCTAGCACCAAACAGGTGGCATCCCTTTCCTGGTTATTGTTAAACAAAAACAAAATCTCCACAGTCATAAAGACCGAGAATAAAAAGCCTCTGAAATGCTCTGAAACAAGGCTTAATTAGTTGTTGAGAACTAGGTTTGGATGGCAATAGATAATTACTGGAACCTGTTCAGTCACAGCAGCATTCTGCTTATTTCAGATAAAGATGCCACTACCAGTTAGACTTTTCTTCCTGTCTTTTAACATAAAAACATGTCTCAACTAAAAAGAAAACGTGTTATGATGCCAATGAGGTGCCTGAAATATTTCTCTTTGCTTCCTCTGTGAAGTGTATCATCTAAAACACAAAGCATATGTTTTCGGTAGTCAGTCAAAAATATACAATCCTGCTTAGCTCTCTTCCCTGCTAATTGGAGGTTTACGTTTGTTCTTGAGCATCAACATATGTAATCCAGACAGTACATGCTTCTTCTGGTTGAAGGAAAACAGCATATTAAAATAGCTTTTTAAAATAACAGATTCAAAGAAAAATAAGAGTGAACATCTGAAACATGTGTCTAGTGCTATGTACTGTCTGGATTACATACGTTGATGCTCAAGAACAAACGTAAACCTCCAATTAGCACGGAAGAGAGAATGATCTCTAAGCAACATTTGTTAGCATCCCTCTGCATTCATTGTTCATATAGAGCATCTTACATGTACAATACATGTACAATTATATCTATTGTACAATAGATATAGAGATAATACAATACAAATAGATAGATATAGATATAATACAATACAAATATGTGCTCGGTGCTTAAAGTGCAAAGTGTTAAAACCAGATAACCTGGTAGTGCGTAGTTGGAAGTCTTCTTACAGAATAAATAAATATATATATATATAATAGTGTATACTGTGTTAAACATATACATGCTTAAGACTATACAGCTATTGCACTCACAAATACAGAAGATATATCTGTGTTTAGAGGACAGTTCAGATCCTCTAAACACAGCGTTCTGCCAATCATCGACTATGCAAGCAGCCAATTAGTGAGGAGAAATGTTGGACCATGGATAAAAAGGGCAGCTTCTGCAGCAGGACGGCAACTTCTAGGCCAGATTGGTTTTGGAAGAATGCATTTAAAACTACACACAAAATATTTTAACGTGCATTCTTCTATAGTGAGGATGTCAGGCAGCACTAAATTGCCCCTTTAAAAGCATCAATTTAATTTGATAGCACAATCTTTGCAGGTATAGCTTCCCTGCTTAAAGAGTAAATTATTTTAAGTCAGGATAAGTGATCTCTAGTACTTTGTACAGTCCTAAATACTTTTAAAGATCTTTCTTCATTTGTGGTCCTATTTTATATCTCCTTATTCTCCTTCAAACAGCAGCTATAGAGTAAAACTCATATGCCTGTCTTGTTATTTCCGCCTCCAGTTAATCATCACACTTATGAATTAGCATTGTAATTTATGCATTTATAGATATTGTTTACATACACTTCATATTTGATGCATATAAAAATCTGTGCATACATATTCTTTATCTATCTGGTATTAATATATCTTATTTAAATGAGATGTCTTCTTACTTTACAGCATTGCTTACTGTGAAATGAGAATATTTTGAAATATTTTGTGATGAAAGCAGAAACGTGGAGGACAACAGAATCCTGACTCTTGAAGGCCCTTGCATGCAATTATACATTTCATTTTGAAGCAATAGGGAGGCAGTAAGGGCTTCAAAAAGCAAGCAGCAAGAAAGGACTGGTGCGCAAGGAGAATAAACCTGGCTGCAATAGGATATATTGCAGCACAAAAAAATGGAGTAGGAGAAAGTAGAGAAAAGAAATAAGAAAGATTTTATTGCAGCAGGCACAAACACTTTTCATTAGGAAAACATTGCTTGATCTTGTCAGCAATTGATCATGAGGAAGGACTTGGAGGGTTGCAAGTTTGTTTGCCTACTAAGCATGATAATGGTGGTATAAATGAGAGAACAGAACTTGAGTACCAGGAAGAGCTGGAGATTATTATTATTCGACAGTCATTTTATCATATAAATGAACTTACTCTTTGGATTCACGTGTCCTTTTTGTCACACGTTGCACGAGAGTGTCGTATCCTAATCCTTCCCCCTGACTTTGGGCAAAGGTGCATTTTTCAGTTTCCTCCTCTATCACAGATCCAAGGGAACTTTTAATAAAATGTCTCAGGTATTTTACAAGCTCGTAGCTGAAACAAATAATTGCAAATCCACGTGAAAAACAACAATATTCAGATGTTACTCAAACAATATTTATCTTAAATTAACAGTAATCCCTGATGTAAACAGAATTTAAATTTCTAATATTTTTTTCCAAATTCAACCATAGATAGCCTATTTACTTCCTTACTTAGTCTTTCACTGACATCTGCTGGAGAGTTTGCAGAAGTGATGTTAAACTCTTCCATTTCCATCAGGGAACAGACTAGCTACTGCGACTGAGAATGGATGAGCTTCATAACCATGAAATTCAGAAGTTACTGGTGGTGATATTAAAAATGTGTAACCAGCTTCTTAATTCTATATAATGTGTGCATTTACATTTATGCATTACCAGGGGAGCGCTGGCAGCCTAAGGAATGGGGGAAAGTCTAGTCAAGTGGCCCATTGCGCCACCAAAGCGTCTGCAAGCGACGTTGAAAGCGGCCGTCGTGCAGCAGTCACTCCACCAGCGCCTGATGAAAAATTAAAAGTGGCCGGGGTGCACGCACCGCGCCGCCCAATGGCCGTGCCTCAGCTCTTCATCCCACCCCTTTTAAAACATGGGACGTAGAGCTGAGGCACGGCCATTGGGCCTGACTGCCGCATGATGCAGAGGCGAACCTAGAGTATTTGGCACCTGTGGCGGATCCTGTATGTGGCACCACCGCGCCACACACACTTTAAAACTGCCTAGTTTCTATGGTTAGGCAAACATTGACAGGGGTACAGCATAATTGTTATCATTATATACTGAGGGAGACATTGACGGTGGTACAGCATGACATCTATCATTATACACGGAGGCAAACATTGACGGTGGTACAGGTTAACTGTTATCATTATATGCTGAGGCACGCACCGGCAGTGGTACAGCATACCACCTATCACTATATACTGAGGCACACATTGACGGTGGTACAGCATAACTGCTATCATTATGTACTTAGGGATTACGCTGTACCACTGTCAGTGTGTGCCTCAGTATATAGTGATAGGTGGTATGCTGTATCACAGCCGGTGCGTGCCTCAGTATATAATGATAACAGTTAACCTGTACCACCGTCAATGTTTGCCTCCGTGTATAATGATAGATGTCATGCTGTACCACCGTCAATATCACTATATATCGAGCCAGACACTGACAATACTGCAATACAACCCCTATCACTATATACTAAGCCAAACATTGATGTGGTGTAGGCTTACCACTTCAGTGACTTAGCATGATAGGAGTGTGATTGCTGTTAAATATATATATATATATATATATATATATTGATTGCTGTTATATATATGCTATATATTAATACTGTCTGGTAAAAAAAAATTATATAATTCATAACAGCAATCTCATTCCTAACATGCCTAGGCAGCCAGTACATGCTAGGTACGCTACTGGCACGATGGCCTCATTCAACCCTGCTCGCAGCCGTTTAGTTTTGAACTTTGCGGCTGCTTTGAATGTTCGTCTGCCGGCCGGCCACCCCTGTGCATTACAATACCACGTCACACAGTAAAAAAAACTGTTCACAATGTTAACTGCAAAAGTGATAATCTATGCTTTATAAATAGTTTGATAAAATATTGTTAAATGGACAGTTTAGTGTCCCTGACATCCCTGCTATAGAAGAATACATATTAAAGTACCCGGCAAGTAATTTTACCCGTCTTGTACATACAGCACAGAGAAGTACTAGATTCAATTTGCAAGAATACAGCCAAATTAACGGAGGATTGTCTGCCACAATTAACAAAAAAACTAAGGGCCAATTCAAGGATGGCAGAGACAAGGCTATTAAATTAACACATTAATCATGTAGCATTAACTTTAAGTTGTATGCCAACAAATTAATGGATTTCTACATTTGTTTGGTAGCAAGCAGGATCATGTCATAAAGTTGGCTGTTTTCAGTTTCCATATTATATTCCAGTGTAAATATGCATTTTGTGTATAAAGAAAATAAATATTTTGTAGTGACTGTGCATCCACTGTGTGTGGATTGGTGTATATATGTGTGGATTGGTATATGTGTGTGGATTGGTGTATACGTGTGGATTGGTGTATATGTATGGATTGGTGTATACGTGT
>VKOC01007428.1:0-15515 GCA_009364415.1 Spea multiplicata | reverse complement strand
ATACTGGCTAGATGTTAAGCTAGGGCAATGAGATGTAAGGTTTTTTAATTTTTTTTATATATATTTTTTTACACAAAAATTGTTAGAGGACCTCTCAGGAACATGCCAGTGATGTGAGCTGTGATGTCATTGTGACATTTATTTTTTTTAGTATTTATAGTTTAATGATTTTTTTAACTATTTTTTAAATGAATTAACGGGTTTTTTTCTGCTTTTCTGTTTCAGGATGGGAGGGGGGGTGAGAGACATGGTTTCTCACTCCCCTCCCCGCGATCCCCCTGCATCAATCACACTGTGATCTCTATGCAGGTCCTCACAGATGTGCATAAAGATGGCAGCGTCTCTGCCTCATCGGAGGGCAGGATATTCCCCGCAGGGTCCTCCGATTACCTTCCAGGTTATGTCAGCAGTGATGCAACCCGCAAGGGAATGCGCGATCGGGCAGTTTAAAATGTAACAGCTCTCCGGCTGTCATGCCGGAAGCTGTTACAGGCGATCGGACAGCAGAAAGCCGGCTTCTGCTGTCAGTGGTCTTCCGTGCAGCGGCAGGGATGTGTCCCTGACGCCGCACGAAGGGCTGGACGTACCGGGACGTCCATAGGGGTTTCTTAATAGGTGTTTTTTGGACATCCCGGTATGTTTATAGGGGATTGAAGGGGTTAAATTTGTCCTCAGATAAGCCTGGGTCCCAGGAAGGTGAGTAACACTTACGCATTGGTGACATGGAACCCAGACGCAAAGAAAATCAGGCCTGCGAGGATTATTACACACCACAGAGTGAGAATAGAACCCTTTCGGAGTAGTCATGAGCATGTATAGTGCATAGGAGGTGCACAATGCAGGAGCAATGGAGGCACAGAATCACTGAGCACCGGCATGATGGAGAGTTAGTCTATTTATAGGGGCTGTAAGTACAGCAGCTAGAGCCTCTGCCTTGTTCATTATCTTTAGAAGAGCCTTATGGTTGAAATCCTGGTCTGGGTATAATGCACCTAAACACTGCTTACGCCGTACCCCTTTCTTGGGTAAGGAGCTGTTTTGGAAGGAATTGGAACTGCTGCTGGAAAAGGCTACTTTAGACAAAATGTCTTACTTAAAAGAAGACCTTTGCACCGCTTCCATCCAAACCCGTTTAAAACAACTATCGAGATCCTCCGCCAGGTTTCGCCACAGACATTTTTTTTTAAGACAGAGGGAAACTTGCTTCTCCGAGCCAAGAGGGATTCTCTATGCAAAAAAAGCATGACGCCACACATTCCCCTGTAGGAGGTAGACTGAAGGACTTCCTCCAAGAATGGGTCCCTGTTACTTCAGACAGTTGGTGTTTAGGGATCTACTCCAGAGAGTACGATTTGGAGCTCAACATTGCTGCCACTCCTGAACCACTTTATTACCTACCTGAAATTTAAGATGGAATTTGTCAAATCTACTCTGGAGCTCCTCTCTCAGGAGGACTTTTTGGTAATGCAAGATCTAAAGGATGCTTACCTTTACGTTCCTATAAGAAGGGACTCTCTGACATTTCTAAAGGGGGCTGTAGCTACATCCGACGGGATCATACATCAGAAAGGAAGGTATAAAGATTGTTCAATACTTAAGACGATCCTTACTCTCCAGATCCAGAGGCCAGTGTCTTCTACAAGATCTAGGATGGACCATCAGAGGGTTAGATAGCCTGAGAAGGGGGAGAGGGGTAGATAGCATGAGAAGGGGAGAAAGGGGTAGATAGTGTGAGAAGGAAATTAGAGGGGGTACTACAGATGTAAGACTTACTGGCCCGTAGTTGCCAGACTCCTCCCTACCGCCTTTTTTTTTTAATGGCACAACATTCGCTAATTACCAATCCCCTAGGATGACTCCTGTTAACAATAATTAATTAAATAAATCCATTAACGGTTTTGCTAGTTCACCACCAAGCTCTTTTAATAACTGGGGTGTATCCCATCAGGCCCCATCGACTTATTTGTCTTTATCTTAGACAACTGAAGAGAACCTGTGCCACAATAAACTCACATGCAGTGGCGGAACTACCGGGGTCACAGTGGTCGCCCAAAGAATCGGTGCCGACTGAGCATGGATAAGCCAAGTGTGCAGGTAAGGAATACCTGCACACTTGGCACAAGGGGGTTAGTGGCTGCGCTCTCACGGATGTATATGAAATATATGAAAGAAAGAAAAACAATAGTGCAATATGTCTCAAAGCTTATTTTTGTGTGAAATGAAGGCCGCAAAGGGCTACTCACATTTGGTGGGGGCTTCTTCAGTTAGCCCCAAAGTATACGCTTGGGCAATATAATCCTCGCCTTAAAGATTTCTTTGGCAGCACTATTTAATATGGGTTTCTTCAGTTAACAAGTGGAGTGCAAACTTGGTCACCAGATATGCTATCACACAAATGGTGGAGTTTTGGAAGGAGACATGCAGAGAAAGCTCATCAGAGATCTACCTGTCTAAGCCAAGAAGAGGAAACCTTTGCAAGTGGTTCTGCTGCTACATCTACAATAACTTTGTGTTTTAAAAGAGTTTTTTTTTTTTTTTTGCTTTTAGCGCTTTTATCCTACCCCTTTTAAGTTTACTAATAACTGAAATTCCCTGACCTCTGAAATGGGCCACCATGACTGCCAAAACTTTCGTGAAGACACATGGGGGCCGCTGACAGTCCAAATCGAAGGGCTTGAAACTGGAAATGCTGGACACCTGAACCCCGAGGAATTGCCACTCTCAGGAAATGTTGATGAGATGGCTAGGAATGTGGAAATATGCATCCTTTAGATCTAACGAAGCCATGTAGTCATTGAGGAATAAGGTGTCGAGAGTGGACACCACGGTTTCCATCTTGAACCAGACAAACCGAAGGGGACTGTTCAAGAAGCGTAAGTCTATGATTAGTCGAAAACCCCCAGGCCTCTTGGGGACCAGAAAAAACTGAGAATAAACCCCCTGGCCTAGAGCTGGCAAAGGGATGGGAACCAGGACTCTCAGGTCTGTCAACTGCTGAATGGTAGATAACAGGAACAACCTTGCCCGGTCTGGAGGAAGGTGGGAGCTCAAAAAACGTACTGAAGGTCTGGTCTGAAATTGAAGCCAATAGCCGTGCGATACAATGACTCTTACCCAGGGGTCTTGGGTGAGTGAGAACCAATTATCTGGAATGGAGGAGGCGTCATGCAGAGCCCTTGGGGCTCTTGGTGAGTTTGTCAAATCTCCCCCTTCCTCGGAAGCTCTGTTCTCTAGACGAGGGGTTGAATCTAGAGCCTCTTGATTGGCCCGGGAAGAATGGCCGAAAGGACTGCCATCTTTTTTCGAAGGAGGTTTTCGTTGAGGCATCCAATGCTTGTCCCCTGTGGTTTTCTCCAAAAGGGACTCCAGCTCTTCCCCGAATAGAGTCTTACCCTTAAAGGGGATATTAAGAAGCCTGTTCTTTGAGGCGTTATCCACCGCACAGGCCTTTAGCCATAAGGCCCTCCAAGCTGCAACGGAAAGCGCCGAAGCTCTGGCTGTCATTCTGATGTTTTCAATGGAGGCATCACAGAGAAAATCCACGGCCAGTTTCACGGCAGCAACATTCTTGAGGATAGTCTCCCTGGAAGTCTTTGCAGCAATATCCTCTTTGATCTGTGAGAGGCAAATCTTAACTGCTCTGGAAACTGAGGCAGATGCAATTCCTGGCTTAACCCCTTCCGGACCGGGATGTACCTGATACGTCATGGCCACATGTTCCCTGCAGAGCGGAAATGTACCAGGTACGTCATCCCCAAAAACCGCCCCCACATCGCCACAATCGTGGTGATCGCGGGGGCGCTGCTGCTGCTGTCTGCCCAGGTGTCTGGGAAGACCAGCACAGCCACTCTGAGCCCGCCTCGAGCCTGTGATCACTCCCACGGAGTGATCAAACACACAGAACTTATATACAATCTCCATACACTGTGCACCGAACCCAACCCCCAATCAGCCACATCCCATCACAAATCCCATCAGCCACATCCCCTCACAAATCCCCTCAGTATACAGGGGATGTATCAGGTGAGGGGATTAAGGGATACATTGGGTTCCCCCACCTGTGTTAACCCCCGTGTAGTGCGGGTGCCGTCTGGGCAGACAGGGCTATGCTGGCTGATTAAGAGCCCCAGCCAGATTATAGGATCGTCTCTTTGAAGGCCGGAGCTGCAGCCACATTCAAACAGGGTACAAATAAATATAATAATAATAACAGTGACGATCAGACAGGGTTCTTCACACACCTCATCACCTTACAAGGTTGCAGCAAATGGCAAACATGCAAACCAAACATCCAAGTTTGTCCTAGACAAAGATGTTAACTAAAATCAATGGCCAATGGGGCTCATCACCGAGGCTGCGTCAAAGGGAGATGAGAAAGTTTGCAAGGTGCAGGTAAAAGTGTCAAAAGGAGGCAGTGTAAAGACTTTCATCAGGCCAAATACAGAATTGGTACTTCTTTTATCCTACAATGTGATAACCAGAATTTGCAGACCTAGATGTCCACAAGGGACAGTGCCAGCCCTACACCGCATCCTAGTCGTCTTTGCAAGATTGTTCATGTGAAAATATCATTGACTTTAGCCCCTTAAGGACCAGATTTTTTTTTACTTTTTGTACAGCCTTTGTTACCAAGGCTGTTTTAACACTTTTGCGGGGCTCTTTTTAGATGTAATTTTCTCCTCACCCATTTAGTGTACTCACACAAGTTATGTATTGTTTTTTGTTTGTTTTTTTTTAACAAGAAGGGCTTTCTTCAGATACCATTTTTTGATCATGTGATCTAATTTCATGGAAAAAAACTAAAATATTGGGCAGTAGTAGTTTTTCCATACCATTTTTTCCCCAAATCTGGTCATTCTGCCCCATGTGCTATTTTGGGTATCTTTAACCCCTTAACGACAAAGCCCGTACATGTACAGGGTTTGCCATGCAACGTGATACCACGATCGCTATCACCACGATCGGTGGCTTTGCAGCATCCACGGAAGCCTCACAAGTGAGGCTGACCGTGGATCTGGGGAGAGAAATCCCTCCCTGGAAGTAAAATGGCAGCGAGCTAAAACAGCTTAGGAAGCGATCGGAGTACAAATGCCCATAGGTTGTCTAGTATTAAATGTATGAGTTGATGAGGTGAATTGAATTGGCCGGGTTCAAAGATGCCCCAAATATTGGACATGGGGGCAGTAGCATCAGATGTCTAAATGGCAAAAAAATACACAGCTCACAAAGGCGGCCTTTTACCTCCCAAATAACCCTAAAAACCCATGCATGTGGGGTATCACTGCACTCAGGAGATGTTACCGAACACATATTGGGGTGTTTGATACAGACATATACCAGGAGCGATAAATTTATACCTGAAGTACAACGTGTGTAAAAAAAAAAATACAAAAAAAAAATTACTACCATAAAGTTTCACAAAGGCTGGTGGTAAAATTGGTGCATTTCTAATACCTTAGGGTGTCTAGTTTTAAAAATATATGATTTGATGGGGTAAATTGCATTGGCCGGCTACAAAGATACCCGAAATGGCACATGGGGGGAAGAATTACCAGATTTGGAAAAAAATGGTTTTGAAATAGCAAAACACTACTTGTACTTATTGCCCCATAACGTGCAGAAAAAAGCAAAAAAACATTGGGTATTACTCCAATTTATCTCTCACAGCGGTGGTTGTGATCACCCTCCGGAGTGGTCACAATGCGTCCTTGGGTGGGTGTTCTGTGTTGCTGAATGCCCCGCTACCGAGACATTTCAGCTACACCATTGAAGTTTAGGAGGCGGTCGTTGATGCCCCGGGGAGGGGCCAGATATGGCCCCTGATGCCAATATCGGTGTTGCTGAATGGCATTACAGCAACACAGTTTAACCCCTTCAGTCCCCTATGAACGTATAAATGCAAAAAAATGCATCCCAAGAATCCCCTATGGACATACCCGTACGTTCTGCCCTTCTTGCAGCCTTTCTTTGACTACCTGGACTCCCCCCTGACAGCAGAAGACAGCATCGCCGGCTTTCTGCTGCCCGATCTGATGTAACAGCATATAGATCACAGTGTGATCGATGCAGAGGGATCGCAGGAAGGAGAGTGAGAAACCATGTTTCTCACCCTCCTCCTATGCTGAAAAACAAAATGGAGAAACGGAGAAAAAAAAAAGGTTAGTGATTTAAGAAAATAAATAAAAAATACACTAAAATAATACAATACTGGCATCACTGGCATTAATAACATGTTCAAGAGTTCCCTAAGAAAAAAAAATGTAAAAAAAATACAAAAAAAAAAATCTAAATTTTCAGCTAATCATCTAACTACGGTATCAAACGAAAGCTCTATCTCTCCTTGAAAAAATAATATATAGTTTACATGAGTACAACATTCACACGAAAAGAGAATAATCGCTGAACCGTCACAGCGCAAAATTGCTCAGGAACTTGAGGTACCAAAAACCCCTGGGATTGAAGGGGTTAAGCGAAGAAAGTGATCGTAGATCACTTTCTAAGCTTGTTTAATACCATGACATGCTAGACACATCATTGGTCGTTAACTCGCCACTTGTGCGCAAGTTGGTTTTGTTTTCTATCATGCATTAGAGGGCTGCCATCTTGCTGCACAGTAAATGAAAGTAGAATAGGTGTGCTAAATGGAGGAGAAAAATAATATATCCCTCAACATTTCAGGTGCCCAAATCTGGACACTACCAACCAATAGCAAGATACTGCTAAAACAAATTGTGATTGCCCCCCAAAAAACCTAGGCTCTTTGGGGGGCATGGAATTGAGGTCAAACAAGCAAATTGTCCAAAAAAAGATACATACTAAAAAGAACAATATACCCAAAGGAAAAAGTGAGTTACTATTTTTCTATTTGCATAATCAATCTAGTTAGCCTTATTCAACATTTGCTTTTGTGGTATTTTCCAAATAAAGATGACAGCATTTTCATAAAGGTTTTTTAGACATTAGGTTTTGTATCATTACCTCTTCCACAAACATTGGGGGGGGGTAAGGAGAGGGCTGAATAAAAATTGTTAAATGTAAAAGGCAGGCATGACGATAAAAGAAAATGACAAAGAGGGAGAAATGGAACAGAAGACTAAAGGATAGAGGGGGGGGGATCCAGCCTTTTTGTACAATTATCTAGGGCCCACAGCGCCATGGTGTGGCAACAAATGGTCTCGTTCCCAGAATAAAGATGGCGGCCACCAATTTTCATTATTTTAACTTCCTCTTCCTATAGCTGCAGCAGTTGTCCTATGACTGGTTTGTTTATTGTGTCACGCCTAAAATAACCAGGATTGGCTGACTGTTTTTTTTTTTGACAGACGCGAAATCGTAAGTCTCACGTTCCCTGCTCTATTTTATTGGTTGTTCTGCTAACGCATGGTAAAACGGCGTTAGCAGCGGGATTATACAACCAACGTCGACGAATGAAGAGCTGGTCACTGAAAATGTGTGTGTAGAACAACCGTCCCCGCGGAGATGTGCAATTTAGCGATGTCGGTCGATCCGCTTATTCCCAGTGACCGGTTCTCCAAGATGCATCCAGTGCTTAAGGCTTTTTTATGTGGCTCTGTCAGCGGTACATGCTCCACACTCCTGTTTCAGCCTCTTGATCTTGTCAAAACCAGGTTACAGAGTCATCAGCTCTCCACAATGAGGTATTTTTTTAGTTCTCAAAAGCATATGAAGACACTCGATAAAACAATCTACATAGATAGCTGTCGTCGCGGAGGTATCATGATCTCATTATTTAGTTTATCCATGTGAAAAGATTCTCCCAGAGATTTTCTTTTGCAAGGGTACAAATCTTACCCATGAGCCATAGAACTGAAGGACATTCCTGGATTGTTATTGGTCGCGTTTGGTGTCGTCAGCCACACTAAGGAATAGAATTCGATCACACAGCAACTTGACAAGTTAAAGTGGCACTGGGTTTGCCACGGGGCGACTTAGAAAGATAAACTGGGGCGGACCTAGTATGATTATACCAGTGTACTTAGTGTATGCAACTGTACTTATGATACCGTTTACATTTGTTTACCTAATAAAATCAATACATCTATTTGTGTAGAAAAAGAACATTGCATCAACAAAACATTGTGGTCTGACAGTCATGTCCAAATGAAATGTATAAAAGATAAGGGTTTTCTGCCAAAAAGGTTTATTTGCTACCACATTCTTAGTGACCTACACACTTATATTGTGCAAATGCAACATTCTGGCTTTGCTTGTTGTCTCCTTTATAAATCATCATCATTGATTATTGAAATTATGGAAAAAAAAAAATTTCTTAAATTAGGGTGTTTACACAGCCATCTTTGGATCAATACACACGGGACATATACAGTATCTTTAGTTACAAATTGTTTGACATCCATACTCTTCTACAGAATCCGTCCTGGGATGTTAAACCTGTTTCTCAGTGTTATCCGTAATGAAAACGTTTTGGGGCTGTGGAAAGGTGTCTCACCGGTAAGTACCACCTTGTTAAGTGTAACATTTAATTTGATACTTTTGATACTGTGCATTTTGTGTTAAGTACATAAGCCTGAAACCTTTTGCACTTATAGTTTGAGAGTTTGTGTGGCTTCCCAACCAAAAAAGCATGCCATATTATAGTATTCTGTATTTTAATATGCATTATTTAACCCCTTAAAGACCAAGCTGTTTTTTTTTCTTTTTGAGTCCTTCCTGTAATTCTCTCTCTCGCCTCAAATAGAGGTCGGATTATAACACTAAGATCCAGATCCCCCGCAGCGCTGGAGGGGACCTGGATTCTCCTCTTTGGCAGCCGGTGGAGGCTACTGCCCTCCACTTCCGCCTGGGCTTTTATGACAGAGCGCCGGCGTGACATGACCTTCTGGTGCTCCATCGGAAGTGCCGGCCAGCAGCAGTGGAGGCTGCGTGCATTGCGCAGACATTCACTGGTGGCAGACATTCTCAGGCAGTCAGTGGACGCCTGTGTGATGCGCACAAACAACCTCCCCTACTGCCCTCCATTGCCGGCGTGACATCACCTTCCGGTGCTCCAGCAAAAGTGTCGGGCAGCAGCAAAGGTTGTCTATGCGCATCGCACAAATGTTCACCAGCTACCCCCACTAGACACCAGGGAGTCTGGAGTACAGGGGGGCAAGTCTGGGGTGGCATATATGGGGGTATAAGGCATATTGGGGGCAATGGTTCATATATGGGGTTGTAGATTAATGTGCATAATATGGGGGCCGAACTGGAGGAGGGCAGAGTGGCATAAAAAAAAGGAAAGTAAAAACAAGAAATAGTTCGATTTTTCTTCATCAAATAGTTTTTTATTACCACATTTATAAAAAAAAGTCTCTAGAATGTGAATTAAATATTTACTAGTAACTTTTTATGTATTCAAACTAGTTTGAGAAAATATTGTTGTTTGGTTCTTGTAAAATGAAGCTTTTTTAATTATTTCACTAAAAAAAGAACTCCATTTGAGAAATGCCATTGTGATAGAGATGTGTTGTGTGCACAAAAGTACAATGGCACATGTTAATGTAAATTTTAACTTATTTTATTCTGGTGGTTGATTTTAACACCTATTAAATTTTAACTAAACAAAATATTTGCATATTTTTTTAATCCGATTAATCGGGAAAAAAACCCGGCCAATTCAATTTACCCCATCAAACCATATAGTCTTCAAAACTAGATACTCCAGGGTATTTCAAATATTGGTAATCTAACTCTTTCTATAGACTAATTTTACCACCGGCCTTTGCCAAAGTTTGTGGTAGCATTTATTTATTTTTTGCCCCACACACGTTGTAAACATGCACTGAAATGAAAATTGGGGACCGAAACCGAAATTTCAGGATTCCCTTGGCCGAAACTGAAAATGACCGCCAACCTTTAAAAAATAAAATAAAAAATAGCCACGCTTTTATTAAAAGTAAGTAACGCACCAAAATTAGACAAAAAAATCAACAACATTAATATATATATGATTAACAGCAATCACACTCCTATCATGCCAAGGCATACCCAGATTCCAGCATGTACTGGCTGACTTGGCATGATAGGAGTGTGATTGCTGTTAATTATATATATATATTAGTAGTGTTATTGTTTCTTCTGTACAATTTTGGTGTGTTACTTACTTTTAATAATATTGTGGTTAACACACCAAAATTGGACCAAAAAATTAATATATATAGACTTCTACAGGGTCCCCGCTGTATGAGCAACTTCTCTAGCCCTGCCCCCAGGGGAAGAAGGAATTCATTAACATGACTCTGGTGAGTTCCTGCTTTTCCTGGCCGGTACAAGAGATGCTGCTCGCACACTGTGCGACCAACGCACAAGTAAGCAGCCCAGCCCCTGCAGAATTATTATTGGTTTCGGCATTTTGCTGATAATACCCTTTTGGCTGATATATCGCTTCATCCCTAACTTAAGGTATTAATTTACAGCTCTTGGTGTATGTCGCTTCCTAACAAAACTCCAATATATGTTCAGCAACTTCTTTTGAGTACAGTGATATCACCCATGCATAGGTTTGCTTGGTTGTTTGGGGGCCACATTTGAGACATGCGCAATTCAGTTTTTCAACTTTGAATTTTGTGGTCATTCTACCCTATGCCTTATTTGGGACATTTTTGAAGTTGCTCAATTCTATTTAACCCATCAAACCATGTATTTTTGAAAAATAGGAACCGCCGCTTTCTTTTAATACCACGTTTAGATGTATAGATGTATGCCACATTTTTTATTATTTTTCTATGATTCACCAAAACACATTAATTTAGGTACTCATTTGGAAATACCTTTTTATGTACATGTACTACCATTTGGCATCTGTAGCACAAATACTAGATCACCTATATTGCTGTTTAAAGTATTTTTTTTAAAAAACATTATTATCTCATTATTTTAACTGTTAGTATACTGGCTTGTCATGGTAATCACAAACAAATAAAACAAAAAAGTAGACAAATTTGGGGTATTCAGATGGGAGCTATTAGGCTTTTGTTATACAACCATTTGGCGACTAATCTTTACTGAAGACATTGTATTTTTGTTTTTCAAAAACTTTTTTGCATTTACCATTTTTTTGCACAGGTTTTGTGGGTAAACAATAAAATGACCAAACCCTGTTCAGCTGCACCCCCAGATTACAAAAATACTTGTTGTATAATCTTCTTATATCTACAGGGCTCATTTCACTGCACGCAGCATAGGACAGGGTAGGCACATAGAAAAAAGGGGTTCAATTACATAATACATATGCTATACAAACTCACTTTAGATAAAAAGCCGGCCAGGCTAGTCCAAAGATTTTCACAAAGGGCCAGCACAACATGGACCTCCTGGTCGTACCAGCACTTTGTGAACAATTTTGTTCCAGCCTGGGGAGGCAGGAATGCAGTGTCATGTACCATTGTTAAAGTGTGGTTAACACATGTGTTTATGTGTCAGCATTAATGTGTGTAAATGTGAGAGTGTGTGTAGATTTATTGGCCAGTGCCTATGTGGATTAACGGGGGAGGGGGGTCTACTTGCCTTTAACTGACACCAGGTCAGGTGGTGCCAGCCCTCTCCTGCATGCCAACCTTTTGCACTTCTGGTAAACCTGCTTTTGTGGGTTACAACTCCAACACTTTTATCATCAGTATGACTGGGTTGTAATTCACAGAAAATCATCAGCCCTTTTGCAACAAAAAAAGTGAGTCCATGGTATTTTTTATTTTGCCGTAAGATGAACTGTCCTTCATGATAATTAAAAAAAGCTTGACTCCTGTACCTTATATATATATGACCAAAAGCATGTGGACACCCCTCCTAATTATTGAGTTTAGGTGTTTCGGCCACACCATTGCTAACAGTTGCACAAAGGGTGTGAAATCACAATTTCAAATTTATTTATACAACAAATGAGTCCTTAACCCCTTCAATCCCAGGGTTTTTTGGTACCTCAAAGCCCAGAGCAATTTTGCCATTTTTGCGGTATGTTGGTTTAGGGATTATTCTCCTTTCCTGTGAATAGTGTACCCATGTAAACTATATATAGAGATAGAGCTTTCTTTTGATACCATAGTTGGATGATTAGCTGAAAATTTAGAATGAGAAATTTAGTAAAAACTAGCGAAGATTAGAAAAAAAAACTCATTTTTTTTTACATTTTCCCTCTGAATCCTCACAAAATTAGGTAAAGTGATGGAAAATCCCCTCCAAGTTTATCAATTCAGGTGTCCTGATTTTAGAAATGCCTAATTTATATTGATTTTCAAGACTTTCCCAGCACCAGGGAGCATACTATAAGGTGTACATTGATGACCGCCCGCTCTCGCCCACAACTCCCAAAAAAACCTGCCTGCGCCCGCAAGTTTTTTGACAATGTGTGTGAATTATAATTTATGTATGATATTTGTATTAAATGTCAACCATATAATAAGGGGCACCATTGGTAACTGCCTGTCCAGCTAAATACTTATTTAGGTTAGTATTCCAATTACAAGTGGCTTTTTCTATTAAAAATTCATATATGTACTAAATATTGAGGAACATGAGTTACTGTTGTTGTTCTAAAATGTATTTCCTTTTGATATCTGAAATAATTTAGTTACCAGACGTGTCAAATTATTTCAGAATGAAATGCCGTATTTCCCCATGTATAAGACGCACCTTAATTTTGGGGCCCGAAATTTGAAAAAAAATGTATTACTTAGTTATTGAACTCAAGTTTTATTTATCATAATACTCATACTCATCGTCCTCATCACTCCCATTCATTAACTGCCCCTAAATTAACCCTAAAGACCCAATCAACCATAATTGCCCCTAATTTAGCCCCCACCTCCCCTAGCTTTCAGCAGCCCAAATATTAATTTTTTACTTACTGTTAGATGAGTTGCTTAGCCATGTGGACACTATCAGGAAAGGGGCAGAGCCAATCGTCAGTGTGCCCTGACAAAGACCACGTATGTCTGAAAACTTGGCAGGATTAATAAACATGATTATTTTACTTGCACTTTGAAAGGGTTAATGGAAAAACAGCCCACAAGCACTTCCTACATGGCTCAAAGCAACAAAACCTTAACTATAACTTAGAGCAAAAAAACCAATATTGATTAATCTTATATTTAATCTGAGTAAAATGAGTGTCTATGGGAAAAGACATACAAAAATCACAATACAAGGCAGTATACAAGGATAAAGCCGAAAAATATGCACAAATTAAAGTAAAATAATGTTACAGTACCTTATCTAAAAATAGATTCCCTAATTTTTATGGTTGCTTAAGATGTATGTTCCATTAATTTCAATTTTTGCAATCTTTTATGCAGATATTGGTGTCTAGTATAGTGTACAGGACAGCCAAATTCCACTATAGCATAGGCTGTCCACTAGATGCATGGGAAAATATCATTGTGATAGGAAGGTCCACACTTCTTTGTGTAATTCTCATGAAAATATTTGTTTTTGGGAGAACTTTTCTCTTCTTCTTAATCATTAATTTTTATGGACTTTTTCCCCTATAGTCCTTTCTACGTTGTATTCCTGGTGTTGGTCTTTACTTCAGCACCTTATATGCACTGAAGCAACATTATTTCACCGAACAAGATCCTACCCCTGTGGAGTCTGTTCTGTTGGGGGCAGGGTCCAGAACCGTTGCAGGTGTCTGCATGCTACCTTTCACAGTTGTAAAGACACGTTATGAGGTAAGAATGGTATAGCCGTCATAAATTGCAAAAAACACAGTGTTAAATACAATTGAGTGGGATGTATGCAAACCTTTCTATGCTCTTATAATGATGTGCATTTTTCCCCCCTCCCCTTCCTTGTCCCATCACCTGCTTTATTCTTCCATCTGCTCGATTATCCCTCTTTTGATCTTTTCTGTCTCTCTCCTTCCCTTCCCTTCTACCTCCCCATTTTTTTTCTTTTCTCTCTTTGACTTATGTATATTTCACCTATAAATTTATATATGTGCTTCTTTTGCACACATCTTGTGGTCTCGCCTAGCTACGTAGTAGACACTTCAGAGTACAACAGAAAAGATGTGCGTGGGAAGTGGCATGGGTTGCCCATAATGCTGCATATTCTACGGTAAATTTACGGTGGAGTACAGGATGGTGCTGCCTCTGAATGGCCAAGAGTAGCTCTGTCATTTAATACAAATCAGAGCATGGCAAAGGAAATGTACTGTATATGGATGGCTATTTTCTATGTGCTAACTGTCTGTCTCACATCTTACCCTGTTCACAGAGTGGCAAATATGGCTACAGAAGCGTGTATGGTGCTTTGCAGAATATTTACAGAACAGAGGGTCCACGTGGCCTTTTCAGTGGTCTTACTGCTACACTCCTGCGTGATGCCCCTTTTTCAGGCATATATCTAATGTTTTACACCCAAGCAAAAACCATTGTGCCACAAGGTAAAAACTGTGCTTTCTATAGTGCATATCGACTGTTATGGATAAGGCCAGAACAAAGATTGTTTCTTTTAACTCCTTGAGGACATAGACTGTTTTACATAATTGTACTAGGGGAAGCCTTTACAGCATTTTATTCCCACTGTAATCCCCTCATTTTGTTTACCAATTTTTTTTTTCTTTCTTTAAGACAAATACAGCTCTCTTTGGAACTACTGTGCAAAAGTTTTAAGCAGGGTGAAAAAATGCTGTAAAGTAAGAATGCATGTTAATAGTTTATTTTTATAATTTAAAAAAAAAACAAAAGCAAGTGATTTAACACATTTCCACGAATGAAGTTGGGGGATTTTATCAGAATTAATGGTCTCCTCAATGTTGAGAAATGCAGACAGATACTTATCCATGCAGTACCATCAGGGAGGCATCTGATGGCATCCTGCAGCATGACAACTACCCCAAGAACACAGCCAAAGTCATTAAGAACTATTTTCAGTGTAAAGAACAAGGAGTCGTTGAAGTGATGGTGTGGCCCAGAGAGAGTTGGGATTACATGATATGCTGTAAAATAAAAATGTTTTTTTAAAAAAAATAAAAAATGGACATGTTAATGGTTTGTGTCATGTAATCCCATCTCTGTGGGGGCTATACCAGGACTCCTTGTTAAATGTTAGCGTAGCTCTGCTCAGATCAAAAGGCATCCAGCAACACCAAAAAAATGTTGAGGCCCGTACCATATTGAAAGGTTATATGCATTAAAAAAAATCGTTGATCGCCTCTTAAGCTCAGGCAGTGTTGCTAAAGTGCCTCTATATATTTTTGGGTCCTAGGAAACATGCTGCCTCTAACAAGATGGCTGCACCCATTCAAAATAAGAGTTCCCAGGGGGGCCCTCCAGACCCTCCAACCGCAGCCACTACAGGTCGATGGAGACATGTAAAGAAAATATATTAAACACATTTGAAAAGTTAAAAAAATAATTAAATAACATTTTAAAATAAAAAGCCCCAGTGATGTAACCATGACATAAGGGGAATCATCCAGTTCTAAGGATGCACTGAAAATTCAGGATTCGCTTGGCCGAAACCGAAAATGACCCCCCACACACACCTTTTTAATT
>VKOC01007427.1:0-12143 GCA_009364415.1 Spea multiplicata | reverse complement strand
CCCTAAACTCCGCCCCCGAGGAGCAGAAACCTGCCCCCTCTGTGCCTTTCACACTCCCCCAAGCAGAAAACGCCTGGCCCTTCAGTGCCCCGTACATGTATACATTAAACATACCTGTTGTGCCCACGGATAATGTATCTGACTGCACTCCTTCCTCATGCTGTAGTGTAAAGCACCAAGTACATCGGCTCCCATAATAAAGGACAGCTAAGCACCACAGATAATACCCCAGCAGCGATCCCTGGCGCTGCATTCACTACAGAAACAGAGAGCTCCTGCCCTCCGGAACACAGAATACCACCCCGGCACAGCACACCTGCCCTCCATACACTACCCCCGATAGAAAACCCGCCCGGCACACCACACGATACCCCACCGCAAAACAACTGCCCCTCTACACCCAACACAGCGCTCAAACCGCAGCGTCCAGTTATCTGCCACTAGTAGCATCCTGCCCTCCGTGACAGCGGCAGCCGGCTTTCCTGTGCCCGCCGGCCCCGACCACTCCCCACGGCTGCGTTCTCACCTGCCGGGCCCTCTGGACAGCATCAGCAAAAGCGTCCTTGCGGTTCCCGGTTTGGGCACCGGGATAGTCGGACATGGCGGCAGCGAGAGCTCCTCAAAGGGCCAAAGGCGCGAACAAGGCCGCGGCGCGCAGGGCACACTGGGAACGAAGGTTGGAGACGGGCCCGCTGACTGAAAAGAACACGAACCAATAGCATCCACGAACCCCAACAACAGTATCCAACAGCAACGCGGGGTGGTACTTCTTGACCTTGATTGACACTTGCGCCTAACCAATCACAACCGCGTGCACTGAGTTGTTGGGGACAAAGAAAAGTAGGACGGCGAAATTTGATTGCTATCTGTATCTACCAATCAAAATAAAGTAAGGCATTGACAGACAACCCAATAGACAAATCATAAGCGGGTACTGGAAATAAGGTGGGGCTTGTAATGGCTTTATTGACTGGATTAGCTGAAAATGCGATAACCGACAGCCGAGTCAGCCTATCACATGATGACTTAGAGAAACAATGATGCCTTTGCGTTTATTCTAAGGAATAATTGTGACACAATCCTCTTGTTATAATAAGAAAGCCCCTCAATACAATATAAATAGGGTTTGTCCGTCAGTATACATTGTAACTATCATTACATACCACCTTCCCACATGAAAGCCTAAGCCAATCATAAACTAGATAAAGCGTACAATCACTCAGGCTATTGGTCTGTTTGGGTAGTGAGGCCCGGAGAGGACATATAGATAGAAATATAGAATCCACCGGCAGACCGGCCCAACTCGGCCCATCTTGTCTGCCGTTTATCCCGCTCTAAAGACCCGGACCTTAAGCAGTCGTTGGGCTATGCCTATCCCATGCGTGTTTAAATCCCCTCGCTGTATTACCCTCTACCACTTCTGCCGGGGAGCAGTTCCACTTATCTACCACCCCCTCAGTCGAGTAAAACTTCCTTACATTCCATCTAAACCTCTGACCCTCTAGTGTTACATTATGGCCTTCTTTATGTATTAAAACGTCTCTCTCCCATCCCCCTTCTCTCTCTTCTCTCCTCCAAGCCGGACATATCAAGATCCCTCAGTCTTTCCCGATCGGTTTTATCGTCGCCCTCCTCTGAACTCCCCCCAGAACCGTACCCTGCCCTCTAGGTGTTGTAGTCGAACGTTCAGGATTAGAATGCGGAGAATAAAGTTATTAGAAAGTTCAGACTTGGTCCTCCCCAATCTTCTGCTCTCCAGATCCCTCAAAGCCTCCATTATTATTATTATTATTATTATTTTCTGGAGCCGTTGGAAAGCGACGGCTCAGACGCTGGCAACGGATAAAAGGAGGAACGTGCTCGCTGAGTGACTACGGAGCGACTCCCAGCACTGCCAGCCAGACAGGAATACAAAAGCAAAATATAGGTATAAAAGCACGGCACACAGTAACGTAGATTCATGTTCACAGGCGGCCATTGTTGTCAGTCGAGTGATATTTTGGGTGACTTTATCTTCTCAGTCACCACACTGATGCTTTATGGCAATGCTAATGAAGTCCGTTCCTCCATAGGCTTTCATTAACCAGTGTGTCAGGCTGTGTGATTAAGACTGAGCCATTCTATTGTCCCCCCACAGGCAGTATGATAAGGAGCCAAGGTGTTTGTAGATTGGGGATCAGATAACAGAGCGCGAATCATATAAATGGCTGATGCACAGCCATTTGTATAATAAAAAAACATTATATTATGGGGGGAAACTAGAACTGTTCAATAGTTTTTAAAAGTTTTTTTTTTTTTTAACCCTATAATTATAAAAAGAAAATAAAAAAAAATAAAAATGTCCTGGATTTCATTATAAAAACTTAAGGAGAGGGAATAATTATCGATTCTTCACAGGCTGGAACTTTTCATTTCAAAGCTCATTTTAATGTTCGAATTAAACAAAAAACAAAGAAATGTATAAATAAAAGTGATTTTATTATAATTATTTTTTTTATTCAGTGTAATCGACGGCTGTGAATAACGAGACGTTTGCGAGATGAAGAATCCGATAAATCTCCGTCTGTATTATACAGCGCGACGCGGTGCTCCTCGAGGTGCAGCCCAAGGAACCCCCGACGCGTTTCGCCCCCGGCCGAAAATTCTCAAGTGTTCAGTGATGAAGACAGCGTAACAGACAACAAAAGAAAATCCCCCGCAAGTGCGAACAATTATATGCGACGTAGACCGAAAAAAACCCAAAAAACTATGTTCTTAAAGGGACACATACGAGATAAAACCGCATTTAACCCCTTCGAGACAACGGGTTGCCCTTAAACCCACTAAGGGCTATTACATGTACAGGCTTTGTCGTGAAGGGGTTAAAGGTACGCGTCAGCCATTATATGCAGTGAGACCCCGCAGTGTCCCTTTTGATTAATAAATGGATGAATTAATAATTTATTAATATATTTTCAGAGAGGGCATTTATTTCCCGCAATTTTAAAAATTGACATTTTTTTCCGACGTCGGTCCCGTTTCCCGGCAGCCTGCGCACGAGCCGCTCGGGATTTGGGACATTTCGGGGTGGGACACCAACTTAAATGACATGATATGGCAACCCCCACATACATAGATGGCAACAAACCTAAATAATACGGCTAATATGTCAATATATATATATATATATATATATATATATATATATATATATATAGAGGCATTAGAATTCAGGCCATCTGAGACGCGAAATGCGAGAGTATTGAAAAAAAAATTAAAAAAAAATCTAAAAACGGCACCAAGATATGTTTAAGACGTCAATTTGTTAACATACAGTTAGAATATAAAATACAAAGAAAAAAATCAAACAAAACAACAAAAAAAAGAAAGGCAGTGCTTTCAGAAACAAACAAACCCCCCCCCCACCATAATAAAAATGAGCTAAAATGTATATATCTTATACAAAAGACCATATTGGAATATCGGTAAATGTGCATGGTGGCTCAAGCTATAATTAGCTTGCGTTGCAATTGTTATTATACGCTGCGATGTCATAAGGCAACTTCCTGCGATGTCATAAGGCAACTTCCTGTCTCACAGGAAGTGGAAAGGATTGGTTCACCTAAACTCATTTTTAACCAAATGTTCCAAAAGTCTTTGATAGAATTTTAGGTAAGGATATACATATATTGTTAAAAAAAATTCCAACATGGTCCTTTCTATGAGATACTGAAGCCGTTTATCCCGTTAAATTACCGAGGGGGTAACTCGTTTGCTCCGTCCTGTCCAACTCTCTCTAGAATTTCCGCCCCAAGTCGAGTGAAGGTAACGAGACACATAATAAATAAGGTTTGTTCTGTAACGCATATATATATATATATATATATAATATATATATAGCCCTCTGATCATGTCATATACAGCTTTAATAAATACATTCTATTGATCTGCCACAATCCATCATAAAATAGAACACCTAAAGCGGTATTCGTCAAAATACTTTTTTTTTTTGAACATTCGTGATATGTTTTTTTTGTTCGTTTTTTTTGCCAGTGGTTATTTTTTGACCATCTGGAGCGAGGCAAAGCGCGATCTCCGCCGGTAGATCCATCCATACGTTCTATTCACTCAATTAAAACGATCCGACCATAAAGAAAAAAACCCTAAGTAACAAAAGCTCCAGGGCCATAGCAAGCATTAACAGCATTCTAAATACTCCTACCCTTCACGTACTATATACACATACCCCCCCTCCCCCACGATGCGCAGCCCTCGCACCGCTACACGTTACTCACCCTATGGAACAGGGGTGTCCAACCTGCGGCCCTCCGGCTGCTGCAGGACTACATCTCCCATAATGCTCAGCTAAGGGCCTAGCAGAGGAGTATGGGAGATGTAGTTCCTGCTGCAGCCGGAGGGCCGCAGGTTGGACACCCTTGCTATAGAACATGGATCTTGTCCCTCTTGATGTTTTGATCTCCTTTGTTGGGGGATTCATCCAGTAACTATGTTTCAACGTGCAATTTCACATGTGGCCACTAGAGGACATCTAGACATCTTTAGGCAAACCTTCTCACCCCATTGGGTCCTTTCTATGTTCCCTTTTTTTCCTCCGAGTGCCTTACTAGCCGGTATACATTCTCTGGGTACGGCCATGACATTATCGGGCTTACCCCTAGGACAAAACATCGCTGCCCTCCCCCACTGACCTAGAGTAGGGCAGCAGGCGAGATAATGGTATGTATCAGGGCCAGCCAAAGGGCCACCATCCGGGGGTACAACTATTACAGGTGTAAAGGGCCCCTCTCCCCTGATTGCAGGCCAGGTTCACAGAGAATAGGAAGAAGACAGAAGAAAGAAGACATGAGGAAAGCGGACAAAGATAGAAGACAGAAGCAGGCGAAGAAAGAAGACAGGAACTCTAGGTAAGAATAATCCAGAGAGATTCTCTGAGAAAGAGGGGCGCAGAAATGCTTCTCTTCTCCACAAATCTGTCCCGAAAGAACATGCCACTCTGTCAAAGTGGCCCCTGAGGTCCATGGGCCCAACTGGATCCATGCAAAGGCTGGCTCTGGTAGGCATCCTTAAAAATCCCAGAATGCAATGCAGCTGCAGTACTTCATAGGACGGAAACCATTACATTCAGAAAGGAGGGTCAGTACGAGCTTCCTCCCTACACGAAAGGAAGGGCTGTGTCGGACCGAAAAGATACGGCGTCATTAAACCGTGACATTCAGTGACGAGAAGCGTCGGGGCAGATTGGTGAATCCATTTCAGACTTCAATAAGAGAGAAGTGGCAGCATCAGTACGGGCGACCCCCTAAAAAAATAGGCAGAGCGGGCAAAAAGGTGGAGCAGCCTGGTGAGGGACTGTGCTAGTTGGGTGGTTTTCATCCTTTGAGGGTATATCAGATGCTTCGTCCAGTGTCTCTCCGCGCGTTCCGCCGACATAAACGTCTCACCGGCTGGTCACGCCAAGCACACGCTTCATGTTCTCATACACCACGTAGCTGATGCTCACGGCGGGTATCACCTTCATGAAGTTTGGTGCGATGCCTCGGTACAGACCCAGGAAGCCTTCCCTGGCTACTATATGGCGGAACAGGGCCAGCATGGACAGCTGCGGAGAACCGACTATGGAAGCTGAAAAGGACCAAAATAAAGAAATATTTAAACTCAACACAAACAAACAACCATTATAAAACCCAATATACAATGAAAATAAAGACAGGGTTATAAGAAGAAGGACTCGGATCATGGGTAGTCATGAAATGCTATCGGGCTACCTCTACGAATATTAAACTAGCCAAATTCCAGCTACACGAGATACGAGTTATTTCCATATGTTTGTCGTACACGGCAGCTATCCTGTGACCGTGTGTTATATGTACCCTCGGCTCCATCAGACGCATGTTCTTACCCTGTGCTTGCATGCGCGTCCTGACCAAAGCCAGCGGGTAACTGGCAATCTGGCCACACGTGCTGGACACCGTGCCGCACGCCAGCAACACAAGCACCCCGGGGTCGGCACTGGTTCCGGATCGGTATCGCTGTAACCAAGTGTTCTTCAGAGTCTGCGGAAGGAAGAAGGAAGCGGGCAAAACGTCACATGTTTGGCCCTCTTGCACATGCTTGGTGGCCCTCCAATTCTAGTCAATGGGAGCCGGTCCTACATTGTTGTAGTCAACCAATGTATGTTTTGCTAGCATACGTGTGATTGGCTGCTGCTCCCACTGATTTGAGAGGGTGGTAAATAAGTGGAACAGCCTTCCAGCATAAGTGGTAGAAGCTAATACAGTGTATGGGATAGACATATGGCTCCTAAGACGAGGTCTGAGTCTTTACAGCAGGAAAAACAATTTTAGGGACTAGGCTGCTGGGGCAATTACATAGAAAGGGCAATTTCTTGAAAACCTTTGTGGTTAAACAGCAAACAGATTGACCTTGGTGGCTCGGCTTAGTGTTGGACAATGATGGTGGAACCTCTACAAAGGTGGCCAGCATTGTATCTGGACAGAGGTGTCCTCCTAGGGACCGGCTTAACAAATGGCCATAGGGTTTGGATGCAGGCATACAGAATTGCGCCTGCGACATTGATCATGGACCAGTGGGTTCAGGTCATACGTGGGGCAGCGTGGCATAATGATGGTGGAGATGCCACCAAAAACTCTCCAATATGGCCCGAGGCACACCTGGCGGATACGGGACTAGAAACCAACGTCTCCCTTCTCACCTCGTACACGGCCAGGTCGATGCCCGCGTACGGCACGATGCCCAGGAGGTTGGGGAGGTAGCCCTTTGAAAAGGCTTTGACCCCCTCAGTGCGCAGGATATGCCGGGCACAGTCGGACATTCCGGAATACTGGCCGGTCCGGCGCAGGGCCAGCCGCGTCTTCAGAACCTGTGGAACGCGAGAGGTACGCCGGTCAGATACCTAGATCGTCCTCCATCCGTTACAGCCCTCTTCTTACCGCGCTGCCCCCAATTACCTCCATAGGGTAAATAACGGTTTGGGCGATGGCTCCAGCCAGGGACCCAGCGATAAATCTCTCGGAAACCCGCAGAGTCTCCTGCTGTCCCCGGATCAGCTTCTTAATCTGCGAAAGAGGGCTACACTCATTAAACTTAAAGGACCGCGCCGGCCCAGCATGGCTATGTCATTTAATGCTTCTCTTGTAATAATAAACAAACCCCCCCCCACGATCCTCCACCGCGCTTTATAGTTGTCGGAGGATGATGGGAATGAAAGTGGGTCGTACCTGTTCGTATGCCATGAATTTGATGCCGGACTCGGGCGCTATCTTCAGCACGTTTATTCCGTTGCCCCGCCAGAGAGAGCGCAGCCCACCCTCCTCCACCATCTCCATCAGCCCCTTCAACATACTGCGACCCCGAGACTGAGAGCCGTGCACCTGCGCATGGGACGAGTCACAGACGTACGTCAATAACCGGAAAGGCGTAGAATTATAGCTGAATAGCAGAGTAGTGGGAAGACAGACAGGTCAACGGGCAAGAGGGTGGAACATCATCATCATCATCATCATCATCCGAGAGAGCGGTGCGGAGTGATGGGGTTTGGTAATATTGTGACGCGGGAAGTGGAAAGTGAGGGGGGGGGGGAGTGCATTTGTATCATTCACCTGCATAAGAATTTTCAGCCGGTCCAGCGGGGCAGTTCCCGTTCTAGATACAGCGCCGGCTATGCTTCCGGCCAGGAGCTGCTTCCACCACATACCGGTTCGGATCTCCTTCTGCGAAAACTCGTCTGGAACGGCGAGGGACTCCCCTATATCCAACATCTACGGGAATAAACAGCAGATTCAGTTATAGCGGCCATATCCATACCCTACAGGCATACGCGGCACCTCCGGTTATAGCGGCTATATCCGTACCCTACAGGAATAAGCGGCACCTCCGGTATAGCGGCCATATCACGTTACCCTACAGGACTTAAAGCGCACGCTCCGGTTTAGCGGCTATATCCGTACCCTACAGGCATACCGCGGCACCTCGTTATATTAGCGGCCATATACCATACCCTACGGAATAAGCGGACTCCGGTTATAGCGGCCATATCCGTACCCTACAGGAATAAGCGGCACCTCCGGTTATAGCGGCCATATCCATACCCTATAGGCATACGCGGCACCTCCGGTTATAGCGGCTATATCCGTACCCTACAGGAATAAGCGGCACCTCCGGTTATAGCGGCTATATCCGTACCCTACAGGCATACGCGGCACCTCCGGTTCTGGCACCTATAACCGGAACAAACGGCTCTTCATGTTATAACAGCTATATCCAGCATCTCCGGGTATAGCAGCTATAACAGCACTTGGAACAACAAGCATCTGCTCCCGAAAAACACAATTTATTACCATAAAAGCAGTTTTAATCCAAACAATTAAAAATGAGAAATCTACAGAAATAATAATAATAATAAATAAATTACTAATCCATAATAAACAATAAAAATAATTTAATAAAAAAGCAATAATAAAAATAATAATATTAATAATAATGAATAAATAATACCGGTAAATAATAACAAAATGAAGTCATAATAAAAAAATCATATAAATAATATAATAATACATGAAAAACAAATAATATTAATATAATAACAATAATAATAAAAATAAATAATAATAAAATAATAATACTATAAAAATAAATTACTGGTAATATAAACAAATAATCATAACTTAAAATAATACTACTAAAAATAAAACAAAAACAAATTAATAATAAATAATAATAATAATACTATAATAGGGAAGTGGCTTAGTTAAGGATAAGGTAAGAAGGGCATTGGATGGATGCAGATTATATGCGGGGATTGAAACCTCGTCGTCTCCCCGCTCACCGAAGAATGTTTCCAGTACGTGACGACGTCTTCCATGTTCTGTAACGGATTGAGCAGAAAATGATCTCTCCACTCCAGCCAGTCTATGGTGAGTGTGCCATCGCGATCCATGCTGCGGGTCCGGGGAACAGGACAAAAGCATTATTATTCATTGTCTCATATAGCGCCATCATATTCCGCGGCGCTGTACAACAGATACTATTTTGGGGCATAAAAATATAACTTGTGCGTTAATTATTATTTTTGTTTATTAATAAAGCCCCAACCAATTCTACAGGGGGGGGGTGAACAAAGAGGTTATGCCCAGGAGAAGTCGTCCTGATCTCGGAGTCTACGTGATTATTCCTCCCCGAAGTTACTGCTGGGTAGAAGCTAATTATTTGCCCATTTACCCTTCCTCGGGGGCAAACCCTGAGAGCTCCAAGGTGCGGTTCCAAGAAGCGGAGACTGGATGGCGAACGCGCCTCCGGGGTATGAAGATTGCAAAAGTCTGACTATAAAACTTGTTACTGTTTAACTTTAAAGTCCCGACCCAAACCTTCGGAGCAGAGCGAGGAGACCCTCGGGCGGGAGCCGCCGTTAACCCCTGGGATACCAAGACACGTCTAGCCGCGGCATGCGGGCTTTAAGCATCAACGTTAAGTAACCTCAATGGTTTTTTGTAAAGAAAGCTGATTTCCGGCCGTAGGTAGCATTACCTCGGTTTAAGGACACAAAGGGTTAAACAAAGGGTTATATGGGCCACTAAGTGACACACTGCACTTACCTTCTCCCCCTGATTGTATGTCTGTGCACTCCCTACTACTACTTCTAGTTAGACTGTAAGCTCTCTTACTTCTTCTCTTGCCTCTACTTCTGTCTTCTTTCTTCCACAAAAGGGCGGAGCCTCCGAGCACATCCCCCCCCCCGATTGGAGGAACCAAGACGGATCAGCTGACTCCCCCCCAGCGACTCTGTCTGTATTATTTTGGCCACCGAGCAAGCCCTTTCCCCTACATTCCTCCAATCAGGGAGAGGATGCGCCAGGAGGCTCCGCCCTTTTGCAGAAGTGCTCCGGGAGGCTTGGTTCACCGAGATAGAGGGAAACATAGAAGACAGAAGAACGAGAAGGAGCGGAGCCGAGTAAAAGGAGACAGGGGCACGGAAGCGGTCGGTGGAGGAGGTATGGAGACACTGAGAGAGAGGGGGAATTTCCGGAAGGTTTGGGACCTCTGTGTGGGATCCTCCTCCTGGTGGCGGTGGTAGGATATGATGTCATAACAAAGCGTTCCTTGTGCCCCTGACAGTCTTGCAGGACTCCCCAGACCCAGGGCTCAGTAGATGCCCCCTTGCGGGGTAATACATTAAGCACGTCCATCCTCACTCACCTCTGCAGGATCTTCTTGGCCTGGCCCAGCGTGATGGGAACCCCGAGTCCGTGGAAACATTGCTGGATCTCGGACACGTCGATGCGACCTGCGAGACACCCCGAGATATCAGAACGCCATGTTAACCCGGAGTCTAGTTACGGGGTAACCCTCTCAATAAATACCCCTAACAGCCCTTAAAGACACCCCGGGTGTGAGCGCAGGTGGTAGGAAGCCGGGATATCTTCACCGCCGCGCGCCAACCCTCTGGGGCCATGAATCTGTATCTTGCCCCGGCAGGAGGTGGCAAAAAAACATCTCCGCATCAACCAATGGCGTTAGAGGATTTCCATACCGACCCGGCGGAGACCGTGAAGAAGGTTTGCCATAAAGCCGTTCGCTTACCGGTACCACGCCGGCAAATCTATGGGAAGAAAAGCCTAATCGCTAGCGTGTTTGCGCATGCACGTACACGTCTCCTCAGCCGAGTGCCCTCGGGGGCCGTACAAATCTGCTTGCCGGAGCTTGTTCTGCCAATAAGCCGGAGGGGGCTAACAGAGCTTGAACATAGGAATCGTCCCGAAAAAACCCAGCGCGGGCGCCTGACCTTCCACCGCCGCGGTTTGACCTTGTGGAGAACCTGTCTGCGCCTGCGAAGCCCGCTCCTAACTTTCACAGCTAAGAGAGAGACTCTTAAAGGGATGCCACCTTCCCCACTTCCACGCATACAGTCCCTCTTTTACGCATACAGTCCCTCTTTGGCAAACGTGTTGGGGAGCATTTTTAGTCCCCGCGATATATCTACGCACGTATCATATATATATTATATATTATATATATACACACCATCGCCGTTGCGGTCCAGGCTGTCAAACATGATGAGGAGCCGTCTCTCTCGCTCCTCGAGGTATCTTGTGAACTCCTCGAGGTCCAGCAGCCCGTTTTGATTGGTGTCCCCGGCCCGGAGGATTTCCTGGGGGGAGGGGGGTTAGATAAATGAACGTCCCCCCCCCGGCACGTAGAATAATTTACAGGTATATACTACGATATTAGGTACAACATCCCGCAAAGGAGAATGCGCTGTGGGGTTTATTCACTGAAAGACAGAGTTGTCGGGGAAGCTGCAGTTTCATCTCAATGACTTCACTTTATATGACGAAGTACCGACCCCATCGAGCGCCCGCTCCAGGGGCCCTGAATAAAGCATATTTGATGTATACATTATCATAGCCCCCAGCACTGCAGGTATGCGTGAGTGAGTATGATTGGGAGGTGGGAATGGGACCATTGCTTTTGGGACACTTGGGAGGTATACATTATGCAGGGCCAGGTCAGCCCTTCTTGCACGGAAATTAGGCAGGGACGGCCAGGCGCGGAGTTGCCGGGTGGGCTGCTGGCCGCCATCACCATGTACTTCAGGCTAAAGGCTCTATATTTGCTCGGCCGCACACGGATAAATATGTAGCGTGCAGCCGCGCATGACATCATCAGGCAAACGCCACTTTAGTGCCAGGGCCACCGCCAGTCCGGCCGGTCATCATACATAGCGAGTTCGTCTGTACAGCACCGGCACCACAAGCCGCGATGTAAATGAATACAGCGCCCATCATGTGACAATAACCAATACGGCCTAAAAATGCAGCCTGATGTCACGCGTTTCCCCTGCTGGTGTTTAATGACATCACAATATTATGTCCTGTGTACTGGCTGTTACAGCCGGCAATAACAAAGCACTGGTATCAGGACTGCCCTGAGTAAATCAGGACAACTGGTAACTATGCCATGAATACTAAGGAAATAATCATTCCAAGTGAAAATGTCTGCCCCCCCCTCAGGACACGGCAGATACCGCTCTGCATTCGCGCAGGCTTTAAATCGAGAACATAAGCCCGTATTACATTATACTCTTGTGTATAAGCCTCTCGTGTTGCATTCCCCGGGGGGGGGGGTTG
>VKOC01007424.1:0-11907 GCA_009364415.1 Spea multiplicata | reverse complement strand
AAGCAGGTAAGACTGTTGGCCGTGTCTGCAAAAAAGGACAGTGACCGGGGTCACCCATAGGTCACCTTATATCACCTAGGGTCTCCCACCCCTTAATTAACATACCCCAATCAAAACACGGACATGCCCTGAGCATGCACTAACCCACACACATACATGCTCCCTGTCCATTTAGCTACGCTTATTCCCAGGGGCCTGTTCCTTTAGATTTCATGAGTTACTGATATGGGCATACGAGAGCACATGGTGTTCACTGTGATATTTTTTGTGATATTGATTTTCCTCACAATTTAAACCACTTTTGGATGGTCTCTTTCCATGGGCTGAAAAACGCCGAATCCGCGCTTCATGGATCACCTCTGATCCTGAAAATGGAAAGTACAGTTGGTACCCATTGGGCGCTTACCTCTTTGCAATGAAAGAGTGTCTGGATAGATATTAGTCTTAATCCCACTACTCTAGGAGAAGAGGGGGGGACATGTACTGATGGTTAATATAGGGCTCTATGGATTTCCTTTTTACGCTTGATAATAATTTACAATTTTGCATAATTTCTTTTTTTTGGTAAATTATATTTTATTGTATAGCATCCTCACAAATCGTCATGACAACGTGTACAAAACAAAGCAATAAAATATATCACATTACATGCCAAGATTCTCATGCTGACAGATGCACATGCATTTTTCTTTAATAATAAGGGTTGCCAAAATGAAAAAAATATATATAATCATATAATGAAGGAAAAAAAGGTCCAAACAATACCACTTCCTCTCCCGCATTGAAGACTGTCTGTAATGATGGAGGCGATGGATCCTTCCAACCTCTCACTATGCAAGTAAGGGCCGCTAGGAATATAGGTGATGTCGGTTTCCTGAGGGACTACCCAATGGATACAGGCCCAATAATGCTATCCCAGGGAACCTTCTTAGCCCCACACCGGGTATTGGCTAATGGTTGCCTAAACCTAACAAAACCCACCTGATCCAAACATTGGGAGCAGACTGTTAAGTCTATTGGCTGATATTTTGGCGCAAAACCTTGTGTCAGAACTCAACAGGGAAATGGGCCTAAAATGGGGGCAGGCGGTTTTGGTGTTGTACAGAAACACTGAGGTTCTTCCTGTTGTCCTACAGAAATATATTGATGGTATCCAGCTGGTATCGAGGGGACTGAGAAAGCATATACTCTGTGTGGGGCCAGGTGGAGTATCCAGAACCTCTGCTGAAAGAAGAGAAAAGCTCTCTGCTTCTTTTTCATTTGTTTCATTGAGACTTCCTCCTCAATTCCGGTATATTTGTACAAATTAACAAATTTGGCAAATTTCCTTAAAATTTCAATTTGCACGCATCCGAAGTCTAATTTGGACTAAAAATTACCACATAGGAAATGATGGGAATATTCTTCTGTGAATTAACCAACATTTAAAGAAAAACAAAAAAAACACATAATCAGGCAAAACAAAACATACACATAACCTCATTGTAACATACAAACTTAGCACTTGTGTTATAAACACTACACATTTGTAAATTCCTTTATCAAGTCATTCTGTCTTCTGGGGCTCCACTGACCTCTACCAAGCTCCCTGAAGCCCATTTTCCAAACTCGGAACCCCGAGGTGGGTAAACCATCAATCAGCGGCACCTCAATTCTGTTCATTTTCAAGTTTTGGTGTGCATCCTACCCTGAATTTCATTATGAGGATAAGGGTAAGTTGATTATTTCAAACTAAAGAATGACTAGAAAGGGGAGAGGGCAAGTAGTTAACTCGTCCTAGGCTGGTCCCGGTGAAGAAGCGATGGCATCATCACCTCGTTACTATCACCAACTCATAGTACCGTTAACTCAGAATTTCTCAGCTAAATTAAGAATAAGCTCAGTTACCCTAGTAAACTCTGGACAAGCAAAATAAAGTTTACAAGCTATAGACATACAGGTTGAATGAAAATATTTTTATTGATGTAGGCTAAATTCTTCTTGGGATATTTGGAATAACCTTTTTTAAGTGTATTTTGATATCTTTATTCCTAAGACTGTATAAAATTGGGTTACAAAAGGGCCCTACCACTGTAAGTAAAAGAGATAATAGTTTATTATTAAGGTTAAACGATTGCTCTTTGGAGGTGGCGACATAAACTGTTATTAGAGTCCCGTAGTAGACGCAAACTACGGTCAGGTGAGAGCTGCAGGTGGAGAAGGCTTTCTGCCTCCCGATGCTGGAGGAGATTCCAAGGATGGTGACAAAAATGGAAATATAAGTAAAAAGAATAAAAGAGAAAGGGATGGTTAGGAAGGGTATGCTTAAGACAAAATATACAAGTTCAATTACAGTATTCTTCATACATGACAACTCTAAGAGCGGAGCAAAATCACAGAAATAATGGTCAATAACATGACCACAGAACTGTAAATCAGAAACCAAAGGGACAATGATAGATGTTATGATACACATTAAAAGCCAAGAAAAAAGAATGAGTTGTAAATAGAGCCTAAGACCCATGATGGACGTGTAATGCAGTGGGCGGCAAATGGCCAAATACCGGTCATAGGACATCGCCATGAGAAGAAGACACTCTGTGCTTTCTGGAACAGAATAAAAGTAAAACTGAGCGATGCAGCCAGATAAAGATATTGTGCTTCCTTCGTTAATGATAACATGGAGCATGTTGGGGATGGTAACGGTGATAATCAGGATATCGCACAATGATAACTGAGCGAGGAAGAAATACATGGGAGATTTCAGCCTCGGAAACTTTGCCACCAATACAATAATCAGCAGGTTTCCGACTAACGTCAAGATGTAGATCACAAGAAACAGAACAAACAGAACCGGAGTCCAGACAGGTGGATTCCTGAAACCTAACAGCAGAACATACATCACATTACTCTGGTTTATTACATTCATGTTTTTAATCAAAATGGCAAACCATTTGGTCCAACAAGTTTTATAGAAATATTATAATATTATTATTATTATAGTGAATTATCTTGCTTTGCAGAAAGGAAATGTATTCCACAAGTATTTGATGGTGCTGGAGCTTCAAGAGATCATAGCAGCAATAAACCAGTCTGTTCTCTAGATGTTCTGAAAACAAGTAGTAAACCGGGGACTTCGAGTTGTGGTGCTTCAAGATTATGCGATGAGACATCTGGTTTTTATATATAACCTGCAAACAAAACGCACTCAAATAAATTAATTAACGTATTACTTTGGGAAGCAAAGTTACTTGACAACTAGACCTGTGCATTCGGATAAATTACTACTGCTGCTGCTGCTCCTCCTCTGTCTCCACCATTACCCTTTTGGGATCAGTTATTTAGACTTTTCAAATATGGTGGAATATGGCTAGATGTGCCTGTCTGACAGTTCCTGGCCTGTGCACTGCTTTGCCTTGAGTGTGGCTCAATCTTCTTACTCTGAGGAATCAATTCTTGAAATATTTTTCACATTTTGGGGGAAATTTGGGCTCCTGGATGTGTATCTGTCAATGCCTGCCCAGTGCCCTACTACTTCTCCTGCTGCTGCCGTCACATCACCTGGCTTGGAGAAATTCAGTCCCATAGCATGCTGCTGGATGTGTGTCTGGATATCTTCCTGAACCTTGAGATGGTTCTTCTGTAAGTGAAAGGTGAGTGTAGAAGATGTCAAGGACCTCATCCTTTGGAAACGGCCTCTAATTTAATTTCCGCATCATCCAACATTTATGTACACGAGGAGGTTTTGATCCATGTGTGCTTCTGTGTTATCGACCGGCATAATTTGAACCCAAAGTTATTGAAACTAATCTCCTCTTTACATGCGTTCAGTGTTTAAACATGGAAAACATAGAAGATGGAAATTTTAAGCTATCCTGAATGAATCCAATTCAAATCCAGTAAATTTGTATGAATCCAAATGCACAAGTCTAAAAACAACCATCATAAATGACATCATCCATGGCATTACCAGTTACACCACAAAATTTCGCATATGACACTTATGCTGCCCTTCGGATTTGCTATCGGCCACACTTTCTGCATAGGGTCAATAAATATGTGGGAAAAAAACGAGGCTTGAGAATAATTCTAAAATGTAGTATATTATGTCTTTATTACCAATCATTAAAATGAAAGCAATGGTCTTGCAGAAGACCGCCAAGTGCTAACCACGCTTAGGAACCTCTCAGTGAACCATGAATTTTATTAAACTTTCATAGCTACCCAACTACAGGCTTAAAAAAGATAGCTGACCTTTTTTATGTAGAGGAAACATCCCATTATAATGACATTTGGCAAGAACCATTATTTTATTTACAGGTCCTGAAGGGACCTTAGAATTGATCACCCCACCAGCCGAACTGGTGCTTCAATAATGGTGTCCAGAGAGGGCTTTAAATTTGCAGGAGACAGGGGAGTCAAACTCTATAGTAAGCAACATAACCATGTAAAATTAGATAGGACTCGCCAAAATTGTGGTGCTTTGATGTAGTGGCGGGGCGAAGCAATGTATGGCCATATAGTGTGAAGGAATCACCAATATGCCTCAGATAGTGGGTTTAAAATAGTATTTACAAGGTAAGTGCTGATTCCTTGCTTAGTTGTAGGAACCATTATCTATACACATATCTATTCTGTTGCATTCTGTTCTACTACCTGGATAATTCAGACTTTTTGTTTTTGAACGTCCTGCACTTTACCCTCTGTTAGAGTGAGCAGACTTCATTTTGGGAAAGAATGGTTGTGGAAAAGGGACAGTACAGGACACACAGCTGAATACATACATTACTTACTTTATTTTAAGTAGCTGAGAGCGTTGGATCCCAAGTCTACCTGTCAGAGTAGTGCACCTGCCAAATTAAAACCTAACAATAAATAACAATGGTGTATTAGTTTTTCACGCATGGCTTCTTTATTTTGGCTTTATTTTTATTGAATAAATCATGACACAGTACAGTACAATATGCCATCTGAGGTTGTAATTACCTGATTTTTAGACCTGCTGAGGAACAGATGATTCTTATTATGCCCTAATATGTCAAACCATAGAATAGAGGGTGTACTTTTTTTTTTATACAACTGTAGATGAGTAAAAAAGAAAGCTACCTTTACAATGCAAAATAAAAATCCAAAAAATCGATGTCTCTAGTTTTTATTTACAATCATGTAAAGTGAGAGAAACTTGGACATGGAATGACTTAGTGCGCATAATTGGGTTTTCTGCACTCCCAAAAAAGTAGTCAGAAATTAAAATAAATGTATTTTGTGTACAGAAAATAGATTATTACGGAATAAAAAAGATTTTTTTAAAAAAACTATAAATATCCATTTAATCAAGGTGGGTATATTTTATTTCACTAAACTAAAATTAGTAAAAAGAAAAAAAACAGGCTAAATTCATCAAATAATACTCAACTATCACATTCAGAGCACAGTCAATAGGCAAAAATCATTAACTGTATAAAATGAAAAGAGTTAGTTTGAAAAAATAAAAAAAAAGCAGAAACCAGAAAGACTTACATCTCTTGTCCATCGGGTTATACCAGAGAGGAAGAAATAATGTTTTCATAAAATTGAGGTGGAGTTGGAAATATTTCCTGGTAGAAGCACACGCTGCTTCTGTAGTATAGTACGGTAACCAGTCAATAGCCTATTCAGGGGTCCTTATACTGTGTAAAATACATGACATCATCTGTGTACAAAGACACTAGGGACTGAGTATTACACAGAGAATCCCAGTGGAGGAGTCTGAATGTAGCTGCTAATGGGAATTTATATCCCTATACATATTAACCATTTTTACACCGTTTACATAAAATTAGGCCTATTATGCCTGAGAAGACAGCATTGCAGTCGCAAGCTTGTGGTCTATTAGGGGCTTTAGAGTAAGGGACTGCTTGAGCTAGGATGACTTTGTTGTTAGTGAGGATCATGCGGAGAAGTCAGAGGAGTGGAGAAAGTGTGGGTAAGTGACAGTTACTTTTCAGAATTCAGGAGATCGGTGCTAGAAGGAACAGATGAAGGGTTAACTCAACTGACTAGATTTTACTGGGGCCATGTGCCCTTTCACACTAGCACTCAAAAATCAGGATAAACACAGAAGAGTATCTGTGTAAGCGCACAACCAATAAAAATAAATCAAATATTTCATATTAGCAGTCTTCTGTCAACCATAGTTCCTCAGAGAAAACACAAAAATGATAACGCAAAAATTGATCAGTAAAACGGTGAGTTGGCACGTTTACATCTCTTCAATAAGATTAGTTTTTCCTGCAGTTCTGATCCCTTAAGGGGTCGGAAACTTCAGTTTAAAGAATCCGAAGGAGCCGAATCAGTGGGTTTGCACGGCAGAAGAACCATGCCAGTGGTGGCCATTCATAAAGCTCGGTGAAGTCAGCAAAATTGGACGTAATTTTTTTTTTTTAACTTGGATATACAATTTGCTACCCATATCTTATTGCTCAAGAAATATGGATATTTTGTATATTTTGTGATGGTTACTACACTATAAGTGTGCCATCATTTTGGGGTTTTCTCGGGGGAACTATGGTGGACAATAGACTGCTAATGGGAAGTGTTTGATTTATTTTACTCTTCTGTGTTATCATTATCTATCCACCTTCTCACCTTTCTCCCATCGCTCTCCTTTCTCCTCATCTCTCATTGTCTCTCTACTCCTCTTTATCTGAAACTATCTTCTTTCTCTTTACCTCTCTCCCCTTTGTACTCATCTCACTCATCTCCCACTTCTTATCATCTCTTCCCCTTCTCATTATTCCTCCTCCTTAACTGGACTTTGCGACCATTACATGGTTAAATATTTTATTACAATATTAGCTCTTAACATAACATTTTTACATTTTTGTATAATCTCTAAAAACTATAGCATCTCCCTAATAAAGTTCATAGGGGAATGATGACATGCTTAAAAGAACACCAGGGACCAAGATTCTACAGGGAGTTGCTCTGGACCCTGTTGTTTGTTAAAATAGGTTTAATTAACAAAAGCTTATCATTAAACATGAAATTATTTACAAAAAAGGACCTCATATTATTTAACATTTAAGTAATTATTTAACACAATTTTAATCAATGAATAAAAATAGGTTAATCTATCTCACTCTTACAAAAAACTAAAAGTATAAAAACCAGGCCCAACCTGAGAATGACTATGCAGATGTGGCCCTTTAAGGCCAGTGGCCCCTAAATGATATACAGTACGTATTGCTCCTAGGTGGATTGCACATTACTTTTTTATAATTACAGTATCTCACAAAAGTGAGTACACCCCTCACATTTTGGTAAACATCTTATTTTATCTTTTCATATGACAACATTGAAGAAATGACAATTAATGAAATGTACACCCTGTATAACAGAGTAACTTTACTGTCCCCTCAAAATAACTCAACACACTTAATTAATGTCTAACACATCGGCAACAAAAGTGAGTATGTCCAAATTGGGCCCAAAGTGTCAATATTTTGTGTGGCCACCATTATTTTCCAGCACTGCCTTAACCCTCTTGGGCATGGAATTCACCAGAGCTTCACAGATTGCCACTGGAGTCCTCTTCCACTCCTCCATGATGACATCACGGAGCTGGTGACCTTGCGTTCCCTCACTTTCCGTTTGAGGATGCCCCACAGATGCTCAATAGGGTTTAGGTCTGGAGAAATGCTTGGCCAGTCCATCACCAACAGTTTATCTTGGTCTCATCGGACCACAGGACATGGTTCCAGTAACCCATGTCCTTAGCCAGCTTGTCTTCAGAAAACTGTTTCTTGTGCATCATCTTTAGAAGAGGCTTCCTTCTGGGACAACAGCCATGCAGACCAATTTGATGCAGTTTGGGCTTATGGTCTGGCCACTGACAGTCTGACCCCCCACCCTTTCAACCTCTGCAGCAATGCTGGCCTCACTCATACGTCTATTTCCCAAAGACAACCTCCGGATATGACACTGAGCATGTGCACTCAACTCCTTTGGCCGACCATGGCGAGGCCTGTTCTGAGTGGAACCTGTCCTGTGAAACTGCTGTATGGTCTTGCCCACCATGCCGCAGCTCAGTTTCAGGGTCTTGGTGATATTCTAATAGCCTCGGCCATCTTTATGTAGAGCAACAATTGTTTTCTACAGATCTTCAGAGAGTTCTTTGCCATGAGGCGCCATGTTGAACTTCCAGTGACCAGCATGAGAGAGCGTGAGAGCGATAACACCAAATTTAACACACCTGCTCCCCATTTACACCTGAGACCTTGTAACACTAACAAGTCACATGACACATGATACAGGTTGTACACTCAGTACATTGTAGCAGAGAGTCATTTCTTCAGTGTTATCACAGGAAAAGACATAATAAAATATTTACAAAAATGTGAGGGGTGTAGTCACTTTTGGGAGATAATGTATGTAGTTGTGGCTTGTTATATGCACCAGATGGCCAGTAAGTGCTGATCCTATAGCAAAAGGCTGATGGAACATTTGGATTTGAGGCTATAACTGACCTTCTTCTCCTGGTTTGCTACATTTTTCATTAAATATTTTTGGTTAGCCTTAGCCCTAACCACTAACCTAACCCCCAGGTTCAGCTGTAAAAAAAAATTCAAACCTCTTTGCATGATTATGTGGTTTCTATGTGGTCAGGAGAAGTGATCATTTATTTTCATGCGCACCCGTTCCATAATGAGCCTGACATTTTAAAACGTAGAGAAAAAAACTCCTGTGTTCCTGTCGTGACCACCTTCACGGCTTACCTTAGGTGGCCGGTGGTGCCTTGCTGTTACACCGCAAGGTGCATCACAGGCCTCGGCAGCATGGGGCACATGCACTTGTATACCCCATACAACGAATGACCCTATAAAAGTGCACCAAGCAAATCCATCATTGCTTGGCTATACCCGTTCCTCTGTGGTTGTCTCCTGCCGTCCTCTGTTCTGTTTTTCCTATAGCCTGACCCAATTTTGATTCATTACTGCCTGCCTATGTTTTTTTGACTCTTGGAGTATCTCCTGATTTTGTTATTTGCCTCCCGACCTGTGCTTGTCATACCGTGGTTCGGTGGTGTCTGCAGAGGGAACAGTTGGATGTGTTACTTTGGTTCTTGTTTGATTTGGTTTCAAATAGCCTTCTTCGGCGGTGCTTGTGCGAAGCATGTCAGCTTTGTCATTCTGTTTAAACGTAATGGTTTGCGGGATCATACTAAGGATTTTGTGGTGCGCCAGAAGAAGGTTTCGGAAGAAGGTTGGCTCGGTGGATTCTAGACGGCTGTTATCGGTTCAGATATTGGGGAAGGTGTTGGATAGTTTACCTGGTATTTGCTATTCTGGTTATGAGACCAGATTGTTTAGTCTTCCATTCCTTTTGGCATTTTTGGGGGCTTTCCGGGTTGGGGAGTTATAGTCACGCAGGTGGTGGCGGGCTTCAGAGGTCCGATGTGGTAGTTAGTGAGACTATGGTTTCTATCCGTTTGCGGTGGTCCAAAACGGATGTGTTTGGGAAAGGTTGTGATGTGGTGCTGTACGAGTCTGTACTCTGTCCGGTTCAGAGTTGTTTGGAATTCTTGAGATGTAGGCCTGAGGTGGATGGCCCTCTGTTGCTGCATGAGGATGGGTCAGCGGTATGTCGCTTTTAATTCATATGGATTTTCCGTGTAAGTTTAGAGTGTTTGGGACTGGATCCATGCCAATATGGTACTCATTCTTTTCGGATTGGAGCTGCTACAGAAGCAGCCCGTTTAGGTTTCGGGGATGATCTGGTCAAGAAATTCGGTAGTTGGGAGAGGTTTCAGTCATATGTACGCCCAGAAGGCTTATTATGAATGGTGGTTTCTTTGACTGTTTGTCATTTACTGGTTTTATTCTTTAGGTTTGGTGGCATGGATCCTGGGACATTCCTACGTTTTTTGGGGCTGGTCGGAGAGCCGCAGCTCATGCGACGGGGCAGCAGCTGGGCTTTCCAGAGGATCTTCTACTTTTGCAATGGTTTGGTTTTTGGGATGGAATGATGTTTGTGCTGAACTGTGGCAGCTCTTATGGGGGAGCAATTTCTGGACCTTGTTTTATTTCATGCTGGGGGAAATGATTTAGGTGTGGTTCCTCATCGTGAGTTGATATGGAGGATGAAGAGGGATGTCAAAAGATTGAGGGAGTTGGTTCCGGGAGTCTTGGTGTTATGGTCTGAGATGGTCTCGAGGTTGATGTGGTGGCATGCGCGGGATGATACTGCCCTTGCTCTTTGTTGTGGGAAGGTGAATAAGTTCATGGCGAGTTTATTAGGCGCTGTGGGGGTCTAGTTATACGGCATTGGGAACTGGAGTCCCTTTTGCCTGGTTATTTTTGGGATGATGGGGTCCACTTAACGGATGTGGGCCTGGATTTTCTGAATTTGGGTTTTTTTAGGTGTGGCTGGGCTCAGAGGGCTTGAGGGGGTCAAGGTCTGTGCCTGTGGTGGGGATAGTTTGGGATAATTGTTTTGGTACAGTGGGTTTTGGTTCAAGTTAGTTTGTTAGGTTTCGAGCTGGCCTGTGGCTCAGAACCTGGGGTGGTGTAGGGGTGTCTCGGTATGCCCCTGCAATGGTTATTTGGTTAATTTGGGTGGTGTAGGGGCTGTCTCGTATGCCCCTACATTAGGTAATATTTGGTTATTCAGTGTGGTGTAGGGGTGTCTTGGTATGCCCCTACATGGGTTATTATTTGGTTAAACAGTATGATGTAGGGGTGTCTTGGTATGCTCCTACAGTGGTCAATGGGTTAATTTGGAGGCACCTGGTATGTGTTGGTGCCAAATGTTTATACGGTTAATATGTTTATAATTGCGGGTCATTGTCATTGTTTATGAAGGGGAAATATGTTATCTCTGTTTAATTGTGATGGTCTGTTGTGACAATGACTTTTAAATATTGTTGTTAATAAAGCTGTGGAAATTATATTTGCACTCAATAAAGGTGTGCGTGTCTTTCTTGGGGAGATGTTGGTTTGTGGGAACAGTTATCCTGGGGCACATTCGACCGTGCACCTGTCAAGCCAGAAAATGAATTTAGGAAGAAAGGTTAATTGTCAACCAACATTCATGGGCGTTTTTTGAGCAATTCTTTGCTCCAAAGGCAATTGCTCAGGAAATCCTTCCTTAATAGGAACCTCTGTCCAAGGAATAATATTCTTGATAGAAGAGGATACTCAAATAAATAGGACGACAGACAGCAATATATTGAGTATAGCAGCACTTTAAGATTTAAAAAAGAAATACCATGCCCTCTTACATTAAAAGAAATGGAGTCCAGTATCCACAATCGGCGTCCTGGGAGTGAAGACTTTCACCGCGATGTAGTCTCACAGTAACACTTTCTCGTCCAGCTTGCTAACTCCTCCTCCTCCATAACGTAATGACATCACGGCACAACGCGTTTCACTTTGATAGCTTCTTCACGGTGCAGCCGTGTGCCCTGTCTGAGGGCTTCCAGCCGTGGGCCCTGCCTGAGGGCTTCCAGTCGTGCGCCCTGCCTGAGGGCTTCCAGCCGTGTGCCCTGCCTGAGGGCTTCCAGCCGTGTGCCCTGCCTGAGGGCTTCCAGCCGTGCGCCCTGCCTGAGGGCTTCCAGCCATGTGCCCTGCCTGAGGGCTTCCTACCGTGTGCCCTACCGTGTTCCAGAGAGTGACCCCCACCATTCCAACTACAGCGTACTATCTTGTGCCTGACTAGGGGCAATAGTGCTGTAAATCTGCCTTTGTGCCTGTTCCAGCTTCTAAACACAAGCCATCTCATATAAAGATTCAGCCCGCTTTGTGTTTCATTTTGCCTGTCTGTGCCTTCCTCCCAGTGATGATGCATCGTGGGGTACAAACCAAGCCTCTGGTATCCCCTGCTACATTTTTCTTAGGCTGTTTAACATAAACTTTTTCAAGCATATTTTAATATCTTTATTCCTAAGAC
>VKOC01007423.1:0-11626 GCA_009364415.1 Spea multiplicata | reverse complement strand
GTGGCTTCAGAGTGATGAATCGTTAATTGATTATTAATTTTTTTGGTTGAGCCGATGTTGAAAAGAAAAGGTCACATGTTATTAAATTTCATTTACAAAAGCGTTTGTGTATTTTCTGATTATTATTATATTACCTAATACTATTACTGAGTTTTGTTTAAACTGTTCATTTTTCGTATTGTTGGTTAAATCGGCAAAAGGGCAGAGCCTCCGGGCTTGCCCTCAAGCCTGTTCCTCCAATCGGAGGAGAGCGTGTGCCAGGAGGCTCCACCCCTTTGCACGAGTTCACCGGAAGGCCAGGTTCACGGAGAAGAAAGAAGACACGGGAAGAAGCGGACGAAGAATGAAGAGAAGGTCGATAGAAGTTAAGAGAGAGTGTGAGAGCTCTGTGCTTTCTTTTCGTTTTTCCTTGGGGGTCCCTTATTTTCGGGCATTCGTACAAATTGACAAAATTGGCAAATTTTGTTTAAAACGTAATAATTTATAGTATAAAGTGCCTCTGATTGTGTGGGGTGACCCTGTTACGAGGTCAATCTTTGTATGTATATATTGCACTGTAGGCGCATGAGTCCTGCTGTCAGTCCTTGGTATGTATATGTGTAAATATATATATGTGTGTGTGTATATATATATGTGTATATACATATACACACACACACACCCCAGACTCACACACAATATTGTGTGTCACCTCGGTGTACCCTTTTGATGTGTGTATGTTTTCTAGAGCAAGTTTGCTTTCAATAAAGTTTATTGAAAAAAAAGTTCCATCCTGTCACTCTGATTAAAGTTTGTTGAAAGTGACAGTCGCGCTACTTCCGCTGTGCAATGGCTACCTCGGTAGCTTTCGTTCCAGGCTCCGAGGAGGATGAGGAGCCCGGAAGGAAAGCTCGAGGGAGGCCGAGGCTGACGGACACAGACCGGGCCCGGAGGCGGCTCGAGTCTCGCAAGAAATATGACGGCCGGCGGGTGTACCTGGGGGAGGCGCACGGTGACTGGGTGCTGCGGAGGGAAAGCGGCGGGGGAGAAGAGCCCTGGAGTGACGCCAAGCTGGCGGCTTACCTGCTGGCACTGGAAAGTGATGGGTGAGACACGGCCGGGGGGCGGGGGGCAGTTACACGGTGGTCAGGGAGAGGGGGGCATTTCTCAGGTCGTATTGTGCTGTCTTACAGAAAACCCTGCCAGGATAAACCAAGGAACGGACAACACTCGAAACGTAAGTCTGCCCGGTGGCACGGGAGCCTGACAGCCTGGGGCAAGAAATGGGTGAATGCAGTGACTGGCATTCCTAGGGAAGGAGAGGCCGGGTGGGTTATAGAGACCGGCAAATCTAAAGATAGAAACATGGAATCTGCCGGCAGATCGGCCCCATTCTGCCATCTACTCACTCGTTTCTCCTGCTGTAAAGACGTTAATCAGTCGTGGTTCATTGGCATATGTATGGCTAATCATGGTACAGGGTGGCGTTTAAAAAGCTTAGTTACCTACGGGTAACTCTCACTCTCACTCTCTCAACGGAGAGCTGCTGATTCATAAGATATAGTTCAATGGGTGACAAAACTGAAGAAATCACTGGGGCTCACTCTTGATAATGCATAACAAAGTTAATTAAAGCCACAGCTCTCTGGCAGACTCTCCAGTGAACGCTTCATTTAGTGAATAGACCCCAACGATATGGTTTATATAAGGCCACCAAGTAAGCATACAGCTGGTAATCCTAAACATTGTAAGTGTTAAGCGTTATCTTGGTAACCATTGGATACTGAGTATGGCTGCTTCTTACTAACGTTACGTATTCCTTTGGCCCTGCAGGTAACAGAAGCTGCGTGAACAGCCTGCTAAGCTTGGTGACATGGTACCAGAACCACAGAAACCAATGCCCGCATGAACCTGCTTTGTCTAAGCTTGACACAAGTCATGCCGTATATGTCACAGCCGTGTGGCAGTGCCAGGACGGCCATCAGTTTTATCAAGATCTGCAGAGTCCAGTCATGACACTCAATCAAAGTGGTAAGGATGCGCTTAAAGGACCTGTACATAACTGTAAGGACACAAGCCAAGATGGATTATTACTCTAGTTGTAAACAGAGCTTGTCATAGAAGCAATGAATTTGACATCAGAGGGAGAACCATTTAGCCCATCTAATCTGCACCTTTATTCCTGCTGTTGAAACCACAAACCTTAATTGGTCCTTGGTAACGGCTCATGCCTGTCCCATAAATATTTAAATCCCCTGGAATCCATCAGAAGCTTCTTTCCTGTTATTGCATACCTGCATCTGTAATATGCTGTAAATTGTATTCTGACATGTCTGTTTGTTACTATATGAGGATTGATGGCTTTTATTGACATTTCTCTGCTTAATACGTTCAGTTACTTCACTGGCAGTTAAATTCTCTAATGATATGGTACTTCACTCCCACAGGATCTGATGATGGAGCCAGTTCAGGTGAATCATCTTCCAATGTGTCTCCCATAGAGCAGACTCCTGATATCTGTCACTCATCAGAGCATACAGTTCACACACTCTACACTCAACCCTCGGGGAGCCTGACAGAGGATGGGACTCTATGCACAAATGGTACCGAGACCGTGGTGTGTGTCCCCATGGGTTCAGGAACGGGAGACTTTTTTGAAGGAGTGACACAAGAAGCTCTGGGACAGGTTGTGGCAGCCAGCTGCCCCTCTCAGGTAATCATCATTGCAGGATCCGGCTATGAGACGCTGACGGCAGAGGGAATTCAGCTGGAAGTGGCAGGAGGCAGCGACGGAGAGGAGGAGGGCGCATGCACAGCACTTGGGGCTGTATCTTCTTATACACAGACTGAGCCGGAGGACCAAGGAGTGGAGCAGCAGCTTGAAGGGGCTGTAGCAGGTAATCTAACAGCACATAGGCAGATGGGTATTATGGAACCGAAGCCATCTGGTGACATAATGACAAACACGAGCTTGTGTTTCTTTTCATGCTCAGAAGAGGACTCGCTGTACAGTCTGCAGCGAGAAGAGGTGGAAGTCCAGAAAGAACCTGATCTCCCCATGATTGACAGTGCTATTGCTCAAGAGCCTACCCAGGCAGCTCCTGCCTTGGTCCAGGACTTCATGGCAAACATTACACAGCATGTGCCAAAGGAGACCGAGAAGTAAGTGCAGAAAGGGCAATGTGTGGATTCAAAATTATATTTATACATAAAGTATCCATAGCGCTACATTTTACACCAGAATATATTCTATACAATACTTATCAGGGCTGCAAACAGTGCAGATGAAAGTGCTTTAGTAAACAGATTAAGGTTCTTAAGGTGATGTAATGCATTTTCCATTGGGTGCTGAAAAATAACTGGCTTTTATTAACATTTTAATGACTTTTTATGATAATTTTTAAAAAAAACAGTGTAGCATCTATAATATCAAATGCAGAATTTATCTTTTGATATCTGATAGTTTGCTTCAAATGTTCCAAAACAATACAAGGTCTCGAGAAGAACACAAGAAGAATTAAATAGCCCATAAGCTGGACTTAACCTTCAGCCGACCCCATTCATGATAAAAACCAATATCTGTTGTTATCGTTGAAAAACACCCATTTGCTACTGCTGTGATCAGTCGTCCCTGGGGACATTTAGAGTAGATTTCTTTGCTGAGATAACAACTGGTATATTTTACTGGGACTGCCCAATTGCCCTAGCATGAGGCAGGCTGAAGCTTTTACATATGTCTAACCAATGCAGTCTAAGCCTTTCTGATGAATGCTTGCTGCATTGTCACAGAGCTTCCATACGTCATGTTGAGGATTTGCTGTTTAATGCTGAATATAGTGACGCAAGAATTCCAGCGTACCACAGCCTTCAAATGAATAAAAAGTATTGCTTTTTAAAATTGTCTTTAAGGATGGCTCTCTGAACTTGCAGGAGGAGGAGCAGGCGCTGCCGGGCACAGGATGGAGATGGAGTGCTGGAGACGTTTCACTGTCAGTATGAAGGCTGCACTCAGGTCTACACCGCCCTTAACAGCTTCCATGTATGTGTCCCCCATCCTGTTTTACTGCCATTACTCTTTGATGTGAGGTGAAAGCACTGTTGCGCTTGGCTTGTCTTGTGGTAGAAGCCACATCTGATTGTCTCCTTTCCTTGGGACCCTTAATAAATTTAATACATTTGTTTTAACCCCCCCTCCTCTGTGTGTCTTTAACCTTTGTCCTTCAGTATCTGCATATCTTGTCTTTTTGTCCTCAGAACCACATGAACTTGGTTCACAGAAAAGGCAGAACCAAAGTGTGCACTGAACCTGGTTGTGGAAAGCGGTTCTACCTCTCCAACCACCTCCGCCGGCACATGATCATACACACAGGTACTGCAGAAAGGGCACTTGTGGTATACGTGCATTTTAAGACTTTCACAAATGGTATCCATATATTGTATGTTTAGCCTCTCATGGAACATGGCTGCCTTTATAACAATTGCTGTCTTTTTCGGTTTATGAAGGCATCCGAGAATTTATCTGCGAAACATGTGGGAAATCATTCAAAAGGAAAAGCCATCTGGAGGTGCATCGAAGAACGCACACCGGGGAGACTCCATTACAGTAAGAGTGGGATAGCTTGTGCTCTACATCCATATGTACAGGGTGTAAAGGTGCAGCCATACTGGGATTGGCAATGTACCTGGCAGCGGCATCTGCTTTATGTACACTTAAATCTACAGCGATGTGTGTAGAGAGGCTAGTACAAATACTTTATACATTGTATACGCAGTGTATCAACCTGTAAGAAAAATATATATAATTGCCGCTGACTAAAAGTATCTGTGCGCTGGATGCTAATGTCTAAATCTTGGCTTCCAGTTTTTTTTTACCAAAAAAATGTTATTTCTGATTTACAGAGAAGGTGTGCGTAACATTGGGACTAAATCACAATGGGGTTTAATACTCTTTTTTTTGCTCATTGTTTTGGGCCAGTGCTCCTGGCCGCTGTTTGCAGATGATTTGGTCAATCCTGGCATTACTTCTGGCTTAAGCCACCACATCTGTAAGTATATTACCGGTGTACATGACGCCCTGTTCTTCTCTCCCGGAGGTGTGAGGTTTGTGGCTTCCAGTGCAGACAGAGGGCATCTTTGAACTGGCACATGAAGAAGCACCAGGCAGAGATCCAGTACAGCTTCTCCTGCGAGCACTGCGGGAAACTCTTTGAGAAGAGGGACAGCGTCAAGTTTCACAAACTGAAGAGCCACCCGGAAGGAAGGATGACGTGACCTGGAAACGTGGTGTCGTATCTGTGATAAAGCAGGTCTTATTGACTGTGTAAGCCCCTGGCGGCGGCTGAAAACGGGGGCAAGCTCCTTTTGTATAAGGACTCTCAGAAAAACTCCTGAAGGTGCTGTGCTGGACCCCATAAGCTAAATGGAGACCACCTCTCCGGGATTTGTGAATACAATCCTGCTTTTAACAGCAGTTGTCTCCAGTATTGCTGCCATTGATTGTCCAATTCCAATCCAGCACGGCATCCAATAGAAGCAGAGGCTATGCTTTGTGCGGCCTTTTTAATTCCTGGGTGAAATCCAATGGGATTCCTCTCTAGGTGCTGTTTTTAAAACATGCTTTTAACTCAATTGTCATAGATTTGTGAACACCAGTAATATACTTTTTTGTTGAAACCATTAGTGGTGAAAGAAGGGTTTATGACAGGTAATATGTCCGGCTCCTGAATCTAAGACGATACTGAGGACTGATTAAGGTTTGAGTCTTTACAGCAGGAAAAACGGACAGCATGGACGACCGAATGGGTCTGATCTGCCGGCAGGTTCTGTGGTTGCCAGGAGGCTGAGGATTTGTGAAGAATCGACTTCTGCCTCGTCTGAACTTTTAAAACAATCACCATTTATGATTCCAGGTAGAAGCCACGCTGCTATGGCAGTGCTCCACACCAAGCGCGACATGCTTTTACTTTATTCTTTCGGAGCTAGCAGCTGGTGTTCCCGGCATCGTCCCTTCCCGATGATCTGTCGACCCATCTCATGTTATTGAGGAGGAAGGCAAGACAAGGTTTGTAGATTATTTCCACAGACCTCACAAGAGATTGTGTTAACTTCCTGCCCTTTCTACTTCTTCATCTCCAAATGATGTGTGAATCGGCTTTTTTATTTAAATAAATTACAATACATTTCTTATTTGATGTTTCTTTTGTCTTTTTTTGGGCCTCCATCCATGTAATTCCCTCTCACGCGCTTTTTTTTGTTTTTTTTGTTTTGACTTTTTAGTTCAGATCTGCATTCGCCCTCTGGTGCGGTCGCCATGGCACCCAATAGCTTATTTCTTGATTTTTCCACTTTTATTACTTACAAGCATAATTGCAATTCATGCATTATTCATTCACACCATTGTTTTTTTCCCCCCATGTAAAAAAAGATCCACAATAACATCAATTTTTAGAATGTACATATCAGTAACTTATGGCTTAGCCACATAATTAGACTCCTTTAGGCCAGCCTGTTCCATTCCAAAACCAGTTGTGATGGCTTTTATTTTATTTTTTCGGGTATCTATTCAGTATTTTCGATACTTTATGGTATCCAGCAGGGGGAGCTCTAAACCTTCTTTAGCAATAGGCTTGTAACCAACACAGTCTCCAATAGGGTTATATTGAGCAATATAGCAGGTGCAATAAACTGGGACTCTGTCCCAGGGTATAGCAGATGGCAGGGGTGGAGGATTAAGCCACTCTGTGTATCTTTACAACTGGGGGCTGTGTTTAGAAACCCTGCAAAGCATGGCAACTTCCCCTAACCCCTCAATTTTACATCCAGTGACCCGTCAGGGCAGTTTTATGATGTAAGCAAGCGATTAAGGATCATAATGAGGAGGGTGTTTAAAAGAGCATAAAAAAGTAAATTAAATTAATTTAGAAAAAGAACGCAAATGGTGAAATCTTGGGTATGTATGACACTCTAAACGCCATAGTGAATATCTTTGATGCCAACGGTACAAGTATGTCAATGCCTGGGGCAGGGAGGCTCTGTATCTGCGGCCTCATCCGGAGGGGCTTTGTATTTGCCTCACCCCATGGTAGGGTTGTTCTGTCTGACCCTGGGGGAGGGTGTGAGGTCCTAAATCTGCTTGAACTGCTGGAGTGGAGGCTCACATCTGCCCATAATCAACCTGCCCCTGGCCATTATCTCTGTATCCAAGTATCTTACAGCTTAATATACCTACTTCCTACTCTGGAGATTACAGGCTTTGTTCCCTGGGGGGTTGTAACGCTTTCTATACCTTGTTCTTACACTTCTGGTGCCATTCATGTAAACACCGCCTTTAAATAAACCTCTGTTGCAGGACAACTGGCTCTGCACAAAGCTGTCGGCTCTGCGTTCTCCTGTTAAGGCGCTGCACTTAAACTCCGTCAGCCCCGCTGCCTGTCTCCGCAGACTCTTTAAATAGCAGAGATTGAATAATCACATAAATAATTTAACATTATTAATAATGCAAGGAACACGGAAATAGGGGGGAGGTGAAGTACTCCCAGAATTCTTTGTGGCCAAGGACATTTTAAAGTCCTCTCTGTCTATGTTCTGCTGTGTTTCTCCGTTGGCACGCTTGTTTTTATGTTCTTCATCATCCTCTCGTCGTTTTACCTGTTATATGTCCACAGCACCCTTCTACCTGTCCTCCATAAGAAGAATCCCCAATTAAGCTGTTAAAAGTCCACAACTACCTGTGCGATCCTACTCTACAACGTACCCGATCAAAAGTACCCCACGGCACCAGGGTGCCCAAAAAACTGGGAATTTGCAGAAGTTTTGAACATTTCCGCTCCTTGACTTTTTCTGCGTTATGAAAGTCCATCCCCAAGCGAACGTCTCTTCCGAGTAGCTGTACAACGGATAGCGGGGGAGATTTCTGGAGGCATCTCGCTGATTTAAGTACTTGTTATATGGGGCAGGTCCTTCTGGCTCTTTATAAAGCATGGGAATAAATATAGTCTCCTGTACATCACATTGATTAGGATAGCGCCAGCAGATTCTACAGCGCTGGTAATAGCGGACAATATTTACCAAAAGAAAATTTAAATTGACATTAACATAACATACCGGTACAGGGAGGAGAAGAGGGCCCTGCTCTTAAGAGCTTACGATCTATTGAGTGGTTGGGGGGTGGGTAGGAGAGGACTGTTTGCGTGATGGAGAATTCTGTGTTGATCTTGCAGGTTGGGCATGTTTGGAGGGCTTCTTTACCATACTGGTTGAGGGGATGAGGAGGGAAGGTTGCATGCCTTGTGATCATCCAGGTTAGTGAATACACCTCCTGAGTACCATGCAGCAATATCTTCTAAATAATATAGAGAGAAGGCGCTGCCTTTGTTTAACTCAAGAGATGAGCATACAGAGCGTGCGGCCGCACATACCAGCCGTCACCTCTTACATCGTCAGCTGCTGGCCTTAAAGGGCCGGGACCTTCCCGTCCTCACCAGTCTGGCCTGGTTAGGCACTCAAGTGCTCTACATTATGAAGGTCCAGCCCCAGCTTCTGCTGCTTGGCCAGCTATGTTTAACATATATATATATATATTTATATATATATATATATTATATAATGTTAAATCAGTGAGATTTATTCAGTTTCTTTATTCATTAAATTATACATTATTCAGGGCCAGCTCAGCCCTTCTTGCAGGTGAAACCTGCCGGTATGGGTCCTTCAAAATAATAGTGAAATGAAGGAGCTGAAACACAACTCCTGATAACACTTCTTTTAGTGAATAACCCCAAATGTGTTCTACCCAAGAGGTTGGTGGATTACAAATGAAATCCCGTAATATCCACTTTATTTATGTTAAGGTCGGACCCAGCCACTGGCCGGCTCGCCCACCTCTGCTAAAATGCATTATTCTTCTAAATGCCTTAATCGGCTACATAAATATTTGGCCCTGACGGGATAGACGGGATATGTCTATGAAAGCCGCACGGCCTCTCACATTGTAGCACAGCGGGGCACAAGAAGGTTCTGGAGTCTTCCATCTCATAAGGCGCCGGCAAAAAATAATTTTACATATTATTTATTATTACCCCCTTTTTTTTTAAATTTAATTACAAAAAGTTTGGCCGCAGTTTAAGTGCGGAAATGTCTGACAATTTGAAGTTTACAAAATCGTTCTATCGACTATTTCGACTCAAAGTCCTAATGATGAACCCAGAAATTCCAGTTCCCACAGTAAGGATGTAATAATCAGACCCGCTAGTGGCATTTGGAGACCAGAGCTGCTTGCCCATCTGGCAGACACATTAACCCATTAAACATCTCTAATCAGAGCAGCACTAGACGCTTTATAACACAACTCTTATTATTATTTTAATATTTTGAGGTCTGTAAAGTAATCAGATTTCTCTCTCTCTCCTGAATAATTAATATCCCCACCTCTCCGCCATCTTCCTCTTCTCCTCTCTCAATTACCAGCCATTAGCTCTGATCAATAATTCATGAGCCTGCTGTTCTGGGGCTGGATGGGTTATCTGCTGCACTCAGACTGATCAATCCATTGATTGATTTTGAAGCTGAGATTCTTTAACCCATCGCTTGTTATACTCTGGCCCCCACCTAGCCATAAATGATCTTTTTTTTTTTTTGTTCCTAATTACTATTTTTTTTTTACAACAGAAATATAATTTAGCCCCACGTGAAAAAAAGACCACTGTGTCCATTATTGTAATTATATCTTCTCCACGACCCCCCCGAATGTTTCTATTATAGAAATTCTACCCTCCTTCTCTGTATTGGAAATCCCGTTCTTTATCAGTCGTCTCCATGTGTCTCAGAGAATCGAAGCTGTTTTCTCGGGTATAAAATTTCCATCCGCATAGAAACCGCCATATGATTTATCCTTTATTGCGACCTGTACATACTATATGTTGCAGGACAGTCTATTGGAAGGACTGGGTGACAATACTATTGAAGTGTCGCTGTTTAACCCCTTTTTTTCTTTTTGTACCTTTCTGCCCCGAAAGGCTGTTTTAACATTCCTGCGGTGCTCGTTTTTTGCTCTAATTTTCTTTTTTCTCGTTTAGTGAATCGACGCAAGTTATATATTGTTTTTTATTTTTCAGAACAAGAAGGGCTTTCTTTAGGTACCATTTTTTTTATTCATATATCTACAGTTTTTTATTAAAAAGAAATAATAAAATATGATAAAGAATTGAAACCCCCCACACACTTTTATTTGGGAAATTTTTTACTCTCTAAAAGCTAATGCAAAACAAAAACTGCTAAATATATTCTATTATTTGTCCTGAGTTTAGAAATACCCATTGTTTTTATGTTTTATTTGTTCATTAGGTACATTTAGTGTTTTGTTTTTCAAAATATTTTTTTTTCCAAATCTGGTAATCATGTCCCCATGTCCTATTTGGGGAATTTTTGAAGCCGGCCTTTTCAGTTTAGTCGACAGCAACACTGTATAACCGAAGAAGCTGTTTTAATGCCAAGATGTGCCAGGCACGTCATTGGTCGTTAAGGGAAGCAGTCCCTCTCAGGTAACCAATTCCTGCTACCTGTTTGTTCTCCCCATATGTAACCCTCTTTACTAGGAGTTCAGAATGTTTGCTGAGGATGAGGGTATCGCAGTCCCAATAACGTGAATAGAAACATCAAGAAATGGCTTTAAATTTAAAATGAAAGGGAAATGAGTCTGTTCTGGCTACATGTATCAGAAGAGGATACAGCGTGGCAGAACATTGTGTTAAACTGAAGGGAATGAAGGAACGGTACAGTGACACAATGTATAGTGTGAAGCCTTCGGGTCTTCTGATATTCATTTATGTGTGTGTATCTATCTATCTATCTATCTATCTATATATATATATATATATATTATATATATATATATATTAATATATAATCTGTAACAGCTAAATCCACAGCTCCTGGAGCTCTTATGCATATATTCAGTTCACTTTATGGAAGGGGAGATTTACTTTAATGAAGTTCTCTCTCTTCTCCTGCCCCGACCCCTACCAAGGCTGTCCGGACAACAATGATCAGCTTAAAAACAAGGGGGGAAATACTCATGTGAATTTAGGAAACCGGCAGCTTTCATAGTATAGACATCAGATCAAAACATCCCAACCGTCACGTTTTCTGCAGGACAGTCCCAATAGTCTGACAGATATGGAGATGTCTCCTGATCAGTCCGCCAAGCTTTAAAGTCTGTGTTGCAAATCACAATTCCCGTGTGGCCACTTTAAGGCGCATTGAAGCTGTGCGGATGGATATGACATCATCATTCTGCCTCAACATGCCACGTGGCAAGTACATTTACGTCAAGCCGCGCCAGCCATAAAACCCAACACCCTTTATTGCATTGATTTAAATGCGCCGTTTAACCTACCAGGAACACATGACACAAAAGCAGACACTGATTGGTTTCTGCCATAGAAGCAAAAAGAAGAACTGATCAAACCTGGATAAGATAAAAGGTTTACTCGCATGCTAGAGAATCCGCTCTATCATTATAATTTATTGGCTTACAGCAGCCAATTAGTGGCAGGAAAGAACTCCCATTTAAATCATAAATAAACACAAAAAAAAATCAGTAATAAATATAAATAAAATTAGTAATCTGGAGAATAGATGGATGTTCGCC
>VKOC01007422.1:0-21925 GCA_009364415.1 Spea multiplicata | reverse complement strand
CGTCTCTTTTTTCTCACTTAATGTTTTAAATGTAAATGTACTCATTTTACCTGAAATATTTCTATAATTTCCCATGTATTCTGTATCATTATAGATTACAGGCTACTTGCACCTAGAGAACAGTTTTCATACTATTTATTATAATAATAATAGTTTAATAGTCATCTAATTTTCTCAGTTCATCTCTGAAAGCTGTGTAGTCTGTGGTCTTTTACATTACATTGTAAGCTGGTCTGGTCCCTGGGGCCACTTGTTCCTGAAAGGTGTAAACTCTAAACATTTTCACCCAGACACACTTATCGGCGCACAATAAAACAATTATATTGCTCTACAGCCTAATATAAGTGTAGATGTTGTGTTAATTTATATAAAAAAAAATCACATACATATACTGCTCAACTTTCTCTTGAGTCCTGCACCAGTTAAAATGAGAACAAATATGCAGCTAGTGGGGAAAATGTACTAACAGTTCAAGGGTCTTAAGAGCTTGCAATCTACAATCTGAGTAATAGATCCTCAATCAGAAACATGTATTTAGGGAATTCCATCCACCAAAGGGCTCTATGTACGCATTGGTGGTTCAGTGGTAGAATTCTCGCCTGCCACGCGGGAGGCCCGGGTTCGATTCCCGGCCAATGCAACTCACCTTTTTGCATTCATTTATTCTATGCCCTGGGCTTGTCTTTTCTATGTATGTATACAGTAAACCTTCTGAAAAATATTATATTATAATACTTTGTAAGAACTTTCATAATAATTAATTCAGACTGCAAATATATATATATATATATAATTATTAAAGGGTCAGGAAAGCCTCTGAAAAATGATTGCATATCATAGTGCTTTGTAAGGACGTTCATAATAATTAATTAATTAACCTTTAAATAAACAAATACATAAAAAAACACAGTATATAGAAGCCGCACCTCCAAGATGCTTGCAATCAGTGGGACACTTTCCGCACATTTTATTATTATGATTTATTCTTTTCTATAACACCATCATATTCCACAGTGCTGTACAATGAAGGGGTTCCATTAGACCCTCCCTTGTGCATTCACCAAGCCAACGCAGAAGCTTACTGGTAGTAAATATACCACATGTGCACTAAATGTATATATAGTACCAGCAGATTTTGTCGTTACAATAGGGGACAGTGAAAATATTTAAGGAGATTTAGAATTGACAATAACCTTAACACAGAAAAAATATTTTCTGAGGCTCTTAAGAGTGGCCTTTTCGTGGGAGATTACAATCTATTGCTCAAATGCGGTTGGGGAGATGAGATAATATGTTGTTTGAAATGTTAAATTGTAAGCAGAATACACAGGTATGGGATGTAAACGTGTTAGTAACTTATCACCCATATATCTGTGGAAAAAAGTTAAATCAATGCATTACGAGTTTGAAAAGTGGTCTTATCTCCAATGCCCTAGATGTGATATTCCTTCTGAAGTCCTTCGGTTGCTATGTCGATAAATAGGCCCAGACGGGCCATGTGACCCACCAGGAATTTCCTGCTGACCAACATCTCTGCATACTCACCCGTACTAGCTGGAGATTGGGTGCTGAGCCTGTTGCTGGCAACTGGAAGTTTGTGTTTGGCCCCCATCAAATATGAGGACTGCTTGACCTTTGCCAGTCTGGCCCTGATGAGAAATCAATCATCTGGAAACATCCAGATATGTAGTGAAGTGGTAAAGGGTAAGCACCCATATATAACTATCATTGTAATACCATATCCTAGACCCATCGTTAAAACGTTGATTGGATAAAACCAGTTTATAACTTAACCCGCCCCATCATCTCATTTGCAAATACCCCTAGCTTTAGAAATGAAATAAAAATGTCTTCTCTCTAACTATAGGGACCCGAAAATTACTTCTACAGTGTCACCTCTAGTTTCATAAGATCAAAGCCTCCTGAGAAGTGTCAGAAGGAACAAAAGGGTCTCAAGAAAGTCGTAAGACAAGCTAGTGTGGCTTTCCCATGGACACACTTCTCCTTAATGGGTTGACGACTTAATGCATGGACACCACCTCCAGAATTTGCACCTTAATGTTCATTTCACACACTACCTTGGGAAAAGACCATCCCTGCAGCTCTCACGAACAGGGAACCCTGGTGCAATAAATTGTAGATATTTTTTTAAGGAATGACCAACATGGAACACCCATGAGTAACATAATTAACAATCAAATTCACATACAATGGAATGGTTTGTAACCGATGGCAAATGAATATAATTTAAGATCCTTAAATTGTCCTATGTTCTTATTCTCTTCTTGTTTAAAGGCCTGTAAGATATAATTGTAAAGATTGTCCCAATGACCAGGTCTGAAACGTTCTCTTCTTCTTCTTCTAAGGCCAGGACTCATCATCTGGCCCACTTATCAAATGCCTTGGCAGGTCTCTTCCTGGCCGCTCCATGTGTAACCTAATCTGTCGCTCCAGCAGAAGACACTGTAGAGTGCGACCACCTGGCTGCCCACCACATGAGCATAAAAATGTAATGTGTGGCCCATCATATCCGGTCATCAGCCGCGCGCCAGCCAGGGCCTCCTTGTTATCCCCGGTATCTCCCGGTATTCTTCATTTCTGCTGTCACATTCTAGGCTCCGGTGATTCTATGGACGTTTAAGATACCATGATTAGGGTTCAATAGATGCTTACTTTCTTTGTAAGATAAATCATATATAAAGTGTATTAAAAAGATTCATTCACAAAATAATGCGGAAGATTTGTATTGGAATATGAAAAATGAGATCTCTTGGAATTTCCCCTGGGAAAGTTTTCACCTCATACAACAATGTTTTGTGTCTCACGTCTCCGTCCGGCCTCTCACGCCTCGTGGCCCTTTCATGTCTAGGATGCTGTTGTAAGAGGAAACCTCCAAAGGAAGCAAAGGTGTGAGAAACGCAATTCACAACTACCACTTATCTGCAAGCTTTAGATAAAAAGTCCCTTAACTTGTGTCTTTTTACCAGAAAACTAAAGCTAACTAAATCAAAAGGTCGCCAACATTTGCAGTGAAAATTATGTTGTAGAAAAATTTTATGAAATAAGGAGAAAAAATATTGACCCATTTTTTAAATTTTTTATGTGACTTTCAGTTATTAAAAAATGCTAATTTGTATTTTTCTAATTTATTTATTTAATGTAGCTTACACAAAATATAATTTCTCTAGCATGTTGCAAAAAATAACCATATTTTATTTATTATTTCTTTGGGGTTTCTATTAGTGTTTTTTTCAGTTTGCTATTAGTGCTTTTGTGTCACATGACAATTTACACACTCCCGGAAAATGTTTGAATGAGTGAAATGTTTACATGATTAAGGAATAATTTCTGGAAAGTGTCCCGGCATCCAACTGTACACTGAATTACTTGTTCTTCCACTTACACACTCGTCAAAGCATTGGTGGTTCAGTGGTAGAATTCTCGCCTGCCACGCGGGAGGCCCGGGTTCGATTCCTGGCCAATGCAATGTCCATTTTTTTAATACGCTAATTTGTTTCACTTAACTTTTGTCATGTTGTTCAGTAAAGGTAAGTTAAAAGACTTACATGGCTCACCAGCTAGGTTGTACTGACACTTTACGGGAGGCCTTGTGGACCTTTTGTGGTGTCCACCATGATTGTCTGAGGCAAGCAACCCTGTAGGAGTTTGATGGAGATGGAAAAGTGTGAATGAATGATATACAACAATAGGTTTCTGGGTATTTTTCAACAATGTCCATACTTTCCAGAACTCTGGAGATCCGAGATGGACTTTAGTATAGCCTTACTGATCCTGGAGCAGTCATGGGGTCTAGTTTCTGTATTCCATATGTTAGTATGGTTTCTCAACAACAAACTCTCCTCTTCTCAGGAATATCAGCAGCTGAGTTTAAGAACATAGCTGCTTGGCTCAGTCATTGTTGAGATCCATCTTTAAACCCAGACATAGTCCTCTCCCTATCCACTGAAACGTTGAGTGTTTTTGGTACCCCGGTACAACTCATTACAAAATATGATTGGAATACATGTCAGTTAGTCCGACCTTCATACTTAAACATGAGTGATTACTTGTATTAACTCTAATGTAAGTTAAAAGACTTTAAAAAGCAATGGTTCTTATGTAACAACCTTAATTTTCTACCTGCCTAGGTGGCAACCATAACACATGATTTTGGCTTATGTCTGCTTTCAATCTTTTTGAATATGTTACACGACATGAAGCCGTGAAGAGGCCCCTGGTAGAAAGTATTAGAAACGTGTACACGTGTAATCAAGATGTTTGTGCAAGTACACACATGAACACAAGCCCAGTCTTCCGACCGAAAGGGGTCATTTACTAAACAGAGCAGAAGACGCTTCAACGAGTGCCATGTCAGCACTGCTCATGAATTGAAAAGGCTGGAAGATTCTGAAAAATACAGCCCCCCCCCAAAAAAAGAGAACGTTTTGGAACTCTTTGTGTGGCTATTAAATGATTACCCACCTCCTGAAATAACTCAAAATAAATAAATAAAAATAATGTATCTCCTTTAATTGGATTGAAATCATAAAATGTCTGTGTTAGATTTCCTAGGCGTGTCCAGTTTTGCTTTAAGATACTGGAGGAACATGGATAGACCATTTATGTCCGATAGGTGGCCAGCTACTAAAGGGGCAGGGGATGACATGCTTAATATTGCCAGCCCAACCTTGATATCAGCCTCCAGTAAGGCCATGGCCAGAGCTGGTCTCAATGCCAGGCTACTCAGGCGGCTGCCTGGGACACTTGGACCAGGGGAATCTCCGGCAGTCACCATGTGTTGGTGTTGGAGTAGGACTAGTGCTTGCCTAGCTAACTAACCAGGCGGATGCGGTATGATGGACCCTGGGCAAATTTATAATAATTGTTAGAAAAATCAACAACTAGTCAGATATTTACCAAAAGGGACGCAGCAAAGCCCGGTAGTATTCTCAGTTCTATACCTATGAAGAGGTGCATGATGGGGGAAGAAGATACCTCTGGTGCCTTAAAAACCATATATGATTAGGCCTCTTTTTATGTCTCAAACTTAACACGTGGAAGCATAAAAAAGATAGAAAATATTCACAAGGAACACTATAAAAAAAACAAAGAGGCTTTTAATTTACCAAACATATTAATAAAATCATCACGGTAAGAATCCAAGACAAAAATATAATTTAAATGTACAGCAATTATTTACAACACAAAGTTACCTCTGTAAGTGCCAGAGGGGTGAGGGACAGCACTCCTCTGGCACTTATAGAGTCGGTGAGAAAGGAGTTATGGCCAAGGTCTCCATACCTGGCCAGAGGGCACACAGTCATTGGAAGATGTTGGTGGGAAGAGAGTCCTTTGTAGTGACACTTTACTGGTGGCCTTGTGGACCTTTTGTGGTGTGCACTGTGCTTGTCTGTGGCAAGAAACTTCGTAGGAACTTGATGGAGATGGAAAAGTGTGAAGGAATGATATACAAGAATAACTTTCTGGGCATTTTTCTACAATGTCTATGTTTTCCGGGACCCTGGAGATCTGTGGTGGACTTGGTGTAGCCTTTTTGATCCTGGAGCAGTCGTGGGGTGACTGCTCGATCCTTCTTTTTAGGTTTCTGTCTTCCATATGTTGGTAGAGTTTCTCAACAACGTAGCCTCTCTTCTTCTCTGAAATACCGGCAGCTGAGTTCAAGAAGATCGTTGCCTGGCTCAGGCCTTCTTGAAACCCGCCTTTAAACCCAGACATGGTCCTCTTCGTATCCTCTGCACCTGAACAAGGAAAAACAGACTTTGTAGAAACATATAGTTTGGAAGCCCAGTACACCTCATTACAAAATATGATTGAACTACATGTTAATTAGTCTGGCTTTCCTAATTAAACATGAACATTAAATATTCCAAAATAATATATAATGAGCAGATTAGATGGGTTCAATGGTCCTTATCTACCGGCAAGCTCTATGGTGTATTCGGTTCTTTTGGACCCGTGGAATTATCTCATGTTTGCTAACAATTGCTATTGGTCAGCCACACATATTCACACATATATATTTTTTTTCTCAGTGTATATATATAATGCACATATTTAATGCATATATATATTCTAGATATTTCTTACCTGAACCATGGCACATTTCCAAAAACTCTACCGTCTTGGTCAGAATATCAACTTTCTCCGTTTTGGGATTTTTCAAGGACTGCACGTAAGAAGAGGTTAAAAAATGTTAAAAAAGCAATAATAAGGTATGAATAGTTTTTAATTTGCGTAAAACCTGCCATTGATGCATTCAAATATTTAATAGGATAGGATGTAAATGCTGATAAATCATTTAGCACTAAACCACTGATTTTTGTTTGCATAGTATTGGGGCCAAATATAGATTTTAAAAGGAACAAAGGGATTATCTATGCAGGATAGTCACGTTTTTATTGTTAGAGTGTTTGTAACATTTCTATATGATCTTGAGTCCTGCACCAGTTAAAACAAATAGCCTCTGAACACCAAAATAGGTGTTCAGATGCATTCTGTGAAAAGCATTAAAATATTATATTAACAATACCCTTAAAAACTACAATACAGCTTTATATGGGTAATTTAGTATATGTATCATACAGAATAATTTTTTTTTGGTCAAGTGTCCCAAGTTGGCTTTAAACAGAGCAATTGTTGGTGGTCCTACCTCATCTTTGGTAGCTTCCAAAAGAAGTGTCCTCAAATGTTCCAGACTCTGATTAATCCGGTCTCTTCGCCTCTTTTCAATGACTGGTTTCATTAACTGCAATAGAGGGGGTAACAAGGAACAGAGAGAGGGTGAGTTCCTGGAAAGTTGAAGACCGGTACAGCTCATGGCCAAAAATGACATGGACATTAGTTTGAGAAAGGGGAAAATGGAACATTTTAGGCAGAAAGTGGTATCAGAGAAAGAGAAGGCTTGTGTAGCGCACAGCAAAAAAACACTTAGAACATTTGTATAGCTTAAGGGCTTCTTTAATTACCCTCTTGTCCTCTCTGGTGAGGTAAGCGTTCCTCATTTTTGTAGATGGTTTTGTGAGGACCAAGGCTGGAACGATGATTCTGTGGAAGAAGGTAGATACTGATAGTCCTTCTTGGTCCTGGGATAGTCCTAGTCTTCCAGGGGTCTTCACACTCAGAGCTCCTTCAATCCCAATGACCAGATCGCCCTGTCCCACTCAGCTCTGATACCACTAAGCCCACCTCCTATTCGCACTTCCAAAGCTGCTCTGGTACCCATATCCCCACCCAATTGTCACACTCCAAAACCTGCTCGAATGCTAATTAACCTCAACACCACACTTCCAGACCTGTGCTGAGGTCAATAAACCAGCCAAATGGCTACAATCCACACTTTACGCATTAACATTGCAGTATAAGATGGGCCATTCCACCATTGTTATTAGTAAATAACAATACACATTGACAAACACACTTTTACAGACAGGCCAGGCAATGCACATGTCCTATATGGTGTGTGTCCACGTGAATTTGTCCAAATACGGCCAGCGTTTTTTTCTTAACTTAAGCACAAATAAGGCAATTATAAGAACCAATAAAAAGGGACAATAGGGAGAGTAAGACTACGATCTTTAACAATGTGACACATTATCCTATCTGTGTGAGTTCTCTAACAAAATACTTCTGCTACGGCTGTATACTGGGTATGGTGGAGCTTACAGCAGATACCGGCAACCTCTTGGCCAAAGGTTGCCTGCCTCTGTTTCCAGGTAGATGGCGTGGACCTCCTGGCATGGGTTCATCTAAACAATCTTTGTTGGGGGGGGGGGCATTTCCCCAAGTGTCCATAGTCATCAATAATTTCCATAAACTTCGGTACGGACCCTGGTGTCCTTGTGTGGACATTTTACCAACCACTGCCATAGTGATCTGGTAGGAAAAATAATCCAGAGCATTTCCCGGCCTAGCTGTGAAAACCTACCCAGCACTGATTGACCAAAACTAGTAGACCTGGTCTTATTTGTTGAAGAAATCAAGCCCTATCTGGAAGCATTGCATGGGTATCTCTGCAGGAATGCATGGCCTGTGACACAGCTTAGGCCACATGTCAGCATGGTCGTCTCTGAATGACTTCACCTGAACATATTGACGATATTTACTAAAGAACAGGAATGGAACTATTTGTGGAATCCCAGGTTCTGCTCTTACTGCTCCTTTCAAACCCTTCTTCAGGCTCACTCCACATTACAATCTCGAATTAGCATTTGTTCCAAGTTCCCGGGACAGGCGAATATAATCAAGGCACAGGATACACATCTTTCTTCACCAATTTGCTACTAATTATGAGTAAATGTCTTGATTTCTTCAAACCAACGGTGTATGCAAATAGACTACTTAGAATTACAATTGCCTAATAGTATTTCAATGTATGCAAAAAGACCCCCAAAAAACACATATGTATGGGCAGCACTGTGGTGGGGGCCACAGCAGGACCCGAAGCCATCCTGAAGGATCACTTATTTAAATGCAAATGGCTGGATAAAGATACAGAGCGATGGCAGACTACTAGCCAAATTCTGAATATTTGCAAACACCAAGACCGTCTCCTCCATAGAAGCCTCGGACCAATTCACAAAGAGACGTACAATGACTTATAGTCTTCCAACCTGAAAGGAGCTTCATATGTAAACGTATTCCATACATACACATACATACGTGTGTACTGTATGTATATGGATGTATATCTCCCAATATATCTTTGTCAGTTCTTCGGGTTTTTGGTCTATATTCTAAAACCCAAGTTATATTATGATGTCATACTTATTCGGTCTGATTGCCCATTGTAAACAGCTGTGGAATATGACAATGAATAGATCAAGAAATAATAATTATTATGATTTAGTAAATTACCAACATATAAGGGATGTGAAAAGACTATAGTGATTATTTGTGGTTTATCTAATGAATTAGTTCTTTTTTTTTTAACCCGCTGAGTGCCGCACAGGTTGCCATAAGAAAGGGTCATTTTTGGTAAAAGGTACCAGTTGACCCAATTTAAGGCCGTCAATCAGAATATTTTGGATTGGGTTAATACTTACTGAGCTGCCCACATAAGTAAATAAAGGCTCTGTATGGGCTCTAGAGGAAGATGTTGGAACAAATGTTTAACACACTTCAGTGCGACACCTAATTTTACCTTTACAGTCCCGGAGAGAAGTTCTCAGATACATGTGAAAGGTTGAAGGTTGACGTTCCCAGGGTCTGAGGTCACTGTTGGGTTCTGGACTGACCTTATGACATGAACTGGTTAACGCGATGGTGACAGCTATCCGTAAAGTACTATTTTACCTAAATGTATTTTTAACTTTATTTTATGAATAAGTCCATGTATAAAAAAAATTTCGAGACAGAAATCTATGTCTCGGATTTAGAGGTACTATCCCAGTTTTGCTCTTGGGTCTTACCATATCCTACTTACTCCATGAAGCGTTACGTATTTTGTTGGTGTAAAAAAATAATACGCACTTTTAATGATTTCAAAGTAACTGCAAGAATAATGAGATAATATGGGTTATTATTATTATTTATTATTATTTATTTATTGTTTTACCTAGCGTCATCAAATTCCATACCTCACATTGAATTGAATTCCCATAAGGCTCAGCCAGACAGACTACTTCCACGATGCTGGCTGAGCGTCATGGGAAGTGCAGCAACAGTAAAGCTGCAGATGCTAGCGGTGAACTAAAATTCCCATGATTCTCAGCCAGCCAGGTGTCCACAATAATGCTGGCTGTGCATCACTGGAAGAGTAGTCCACAGCAGCAGATATTATTTTTACATTAACAAAACCCAAAGGTTTTAAAAAGTAGTAATATGAAGTATAATGAAAACACTTAAAATAAAAAGTACAATAATTAGAAAAAAAAAATGTAGCTGCATTGGCCGGGAATCGAACCCGGGCCTCCCGCGTGGCAGGCGAGAATTCTACCACTGAACCACCAATGCTTGCATAGTGGTGTTTATGGAATCTATGTAATAATGAACAGTCCAAGATCAGGAACATTCTGAATTAATATTCTGGAACTCCTAAAATGTGATGATTGGCCGTTAATTTGTAATAAATAATTTGAGGGAAAGAATCTGAAATTATCCTAAAAGAGCACGAGCTAAATTACTGTTTTCCATTAAGGATCAAGCCCTCTGGGTCTCCTTATGGCCCCATGGATAGGACCATTTTTACCTGTCCAACCTCTGGCTGATGATCCTCTGATGATCTGGCTGATGATCCTCTGATGATCTGGCTGATGCATGCAAGTGTTAGCAAATAGATAGCATTGGGTATGTGGGCATTTTCTCCTTGTGTTCATACCGCCCAACTTTCCCGTTTCGTTTACCAAGTGCCTCTTTCCCAGATGTCCCTCTTCTCCCGAGATGTGCTTTTTTTTCTATAAGAACAGAATGTTTGCTGGTCATGAGGACATCATAGCGTTCTACAGACCTGAAAGCCCCAATAATGTTTATAGAAACAGCGGGCGGTGTATATATAAGTACATTATCCTTCTTCTAAACGCTATTCTTCTTCCAAATATTAACCCTTTAATAGCTTGTAACAAAGATCCTATTGGAGATTCTCACAAATGGTGGCAACCTAAATGGAGACTCTCGCAAATGGTGGCAACCAAATGGCTCTAATAATAGTCCTTCTGAAACCCATAATTTGTCATGGAGTAAAGATATTCTGAATGAACCTGTATTCATGCTCAGATATCATGAAATTTGGTCCCACGGCTGTTTAACCCCTAAGAATCTGTCCATTCACACTGAGATGCTGATTTGGGGTGAAACCCTGCGACGCGGGGGCAAACTCCTGATGGCACCCCCGGTATACCTATACGAAAAGGCTTGCTTTATTTTGGATGAGAGTCCCAGCATGAATAACCCTGGGAACCTATTAAGAAATAACAACATTTGCCAAACATAGGCTCATTCCCACCATTCCCATCTAGTGGTCTACACAGGGGTCCAAGGGTTGGTGACAATCCCCACACCAGCACACACCTCACCGAAAAGAGACAAAAAGAGACAGAATTGTCACCATTCCTTCTGTGTGGTTTTCCCAGGAATCCCCCATTGTTAAAAATGACATCACTTAAACATTTGTAAAATATACCAGAAGTCAAGCGTCTTTACTAATTTATTTTTTTTGGGGGGGGTTGATGGAGCAAACTTGCCCATCTGGTGGACAGCCCTTTCTGTGTCCCTCTGCTTTGGGGTACGAGGTGGCTGAGCCCACATTGTGTAGGCTTTTCCACCTCTAGCCCCCAACACACGGAGCCTAAGAGAAATGGGGCGCATATAATTCATATATACGGTTCATCAAATGGAAAATGAAATCAAGATGATTCAGTTATTATGTGATGACATCATCATTATGACAAACTACAGTGGGAAGTGAGAATACAATGCAACCAGAAAGTGGGGCTTAGGGTAGGTAAAGGATGAGCGGAATACAGAGTTATCTTGACAAGCCAGGAGTTCAGGCCATAAAGCGGGCCAGATCCTTAAATGTGACGCAGGATGCTAGGGTAGTGGCTAAGGGGAACAGCTTTCCAGCATATGTAGTAGAGGTTGATCCAGTGAGGGAATTTAAACAGATTGTGAGCTCTTTTGAGGGAAGCCCTCAATACTTTTTCATTCTATAAATACAAGCACCTTTTGTGTTTTATATGAATATATATTTATATATGAATATGATGGTGCTGTTTAAATTTTATATATATATATATTTATAACAATAGGCCTAATGCTGTCCAGAATTTAAACCATATAACCAAGGAAAAAATTAAGTTTGCTATCTAAGAGCAACTGGAGAAACAAATTAAACGGCCCAAATGGCTCTTAATTGCCTGCAAATTCTATGTTTGTAAAAGCTCTGCCGAGGCGAAACCATACGTTTTTTAGTGATGCAGACACGTTGAGCCACATAGTTAGCAAAGTAAAGTACAGGAGAAGCTAAACAAACTAAAAAGGTCCATGTGCCGGGCTATGATCCTAACACCAGACTGGGAAGTGTGTCGGGGCTTGTGCCTTCACACCTAATAATGCCCCAAACTGTCCAGGTCAAAGGGCACACTTAGGGGAGGAGGGGGAAAAAGCCCCCAGGTGACAACACCATGCCCTGCACCGAGCAGTTCCAACGCCTTAACCCTTTCTGGTCGCTCAGTAGGATAGGTGTGAAAATAAACATTACACCCGGCGACAGCATTGTAAAAATGATCCCTTTATTGACTGAAGTGCAATAGAGCGCAAGCTTTGAAGACCATCTAAGGTGTCTTCTTCAGGCAGCCTTTAGTTAAAGATGATGGTCAATAAGCTTTCAGGCCCTCTTCTCCTCCCGAATCGATATGTTTTGCCTATCGTCGTCCACCTTTCTTCTAAAGCAGGAGAAATGTTGCAACAAGAGGCCATAATCTAAAAGTTATACTTTACTGAGAGGGTGGTAGATAAGTGGAGCAGCCTCCCAGCAGAATTGGTAGATGCTAACACAGTGGGGGAATTTAGACATACGTGGGATATGCATATGGCTACTAACTGCAAGATGGGACCAAGGAGTCTTTACAGCATGAAAAATGGGGAGACTAGTTGGGCCATATGGGTCTGATCTGATGGAAAAGTCTATGTTTCTGGAAATAAAACGTGATGTAATGTAAAAATGAGTTCTATCTGAACATGAGACCTCTGAGGTTCAGACAATTGTGTGTTGCTATGTGGTTTTTCTGTTGGTCCACCTTCGATGAAAGACCCCATCTTCTCTTGGACCAATATGGCTCTGTTGTAGATTGTAAGCTTATTTGAACAGGGCTCTCCTTATTTCCATTCATAGCGGTGTAGGGATGCAGCCGGTAAGAGGAGTAGATGGAGAGCAGCACTAGGGGCAGCCGTGCCTTGTTAGCGCAGTAGGTAGCGCGTCATTCTCATAATCTGAAGGTCGTGAGTTCGATCCTCACACAGGGCATCTTTATATAGTTATTTTTTTATTTTTTTTTATAATATGTGTGATGTCACCAGGCATTTTGCAAACCTGTACAGTTTTTAGTATCAGCAAATCGTAGGCTGGCCAAGAAAGTTCAAATTGGTAAGGAGTTATTGTGACTTCCAAGCGGAAAAAAAAGTTAAATCAATGCATGTGAATGCAAGTGGTCTCATCAGACCCCCTGGAACTTCCACGTGAGCTAGCGCCAGAGCTGGCTGGCGGAGAGTATAGCGTGCATGGGCATTGTGCAGCAGAAGCTGGGACGCATCTTCTGCGAGCCACGGAGCTTGCAAATGCATAAGAAAAGAGAATTCTGATGAAAACCTCCATGTGTTTGCAAGCTAGAAAATGTTAACTTAAGGATTTTCATTTTATGGAGTCACAGCTATCATGTGACATCAGAATAAGTGTTGTTGGCTCCCCTGCAGGCTCCAATGGAATGATTCGTAAAAAACCTAACAACCCCTTCTCTCATACCGGCCTTCAATTTCCAAGGGGCAGAAGGGCAGCTGGCTAACAGTAAGGGACATGCTTGGGCACTCCACCGAGTTATTACCGACTGTCCTCATTAGGTAGGGACGCCTGGTACATAGACTGGCAACTGCTTAGATTTTTATCCTTTATTCAATGTTTTCTCTTTTTTGCCACTATTACTATTTTTACTAAGTTTAAACAAAACTGTAATTAACTCCACCTTTGTTCTCTAAATTAAATTCAAAGCCATAGTTGAGAACTTCCTAGGTATGGACTTTCTCCTGCCATTAAAAGGCTACCTCGCTGAAGATCCTAGCTTTTGGGCACTGCATGTTACTATTAGCATATACTTTATTTTTGCTAAATTAGGTTTATGAAGCCTCCTTTGTTGCATTAAGTGGGTTTTTTTGGGGGGGGGGGTAAGGGGTAGTTATTGTTCCTCTGTAGGCAGATTGACCTATCAACAGGTAGAATGTTTGATGTTTACTGTTTCAGGCACACATTCACATCTTGGTTGACCTCGAGTCTGCCCACAATAGCCAATGAATCCAGTGAGAGCTGTGTGGAATAGACATGGCAGAGGACCACAAGGTTTGGGCTGAATGGATCCAAGTTCTATGTTTCTGAAAGTTCTGGAGAGGCAAAATCATAAAACCCAAACAAAATCATACGCTATTGGTCGATCACTAAACTCCTGTACTCTACAGCATTAACAGGTTAGGTGTTGACACCTGGCTTCTATTCACCTAGAAATTCTAACGCAGTGCTAGGAAGTGTGTCTTGGCTCCTGTCTTCACACCTAATAATGTCCTCCACCCCAGTCCACATCAAAGGGCACACTTAGGGGAGGAATGGAGGAACACTCTCCAATGTTCCTGGACAGCTCCCACTCCTTTACAATTTCTAATGGCTCCGTGTAGTGTGGGAAGGTGTGAAAATAAACACTAGCCTGCTGGGGGAGGGTGCGGTATACAGAAGAACGTGTTAGTGACTCAATATAGCGGCAACAATTATTTAATAAAGTTCAACAATGCAACAGAAGCCGGCTAATTAAGAGGACGCCATCAAAAATATTTTAAAAAAGGGCTGGTGCAAACCCAACCTAGGAAACAGAGCATGTCCTCCTCTGAAGGCCCAGACTGGCCATCTACCAAACCGGGGCTTTCTTGATACCCCAGCAGCTGGCTTGGCCCAAGTGACTCACACACCTATCCTGTTGATGGTTTTGTTCCTCAAGCACGTCCATCGAGATGTTTACGAGGATTTCGCCCTATCTTTCCACATCTTTTCCAGACAAGTCCAAACAATTACTGGCCGTAAAGGTGTTGGACCCCAATGACCCCAGAATTACTCCATTACACCGGGCATACAGTAACCAGTAACAAAAATGGCTGGCAGTGGGAAATATGCTAGTGTTAAGATGGTGGCATAAAAGTTTCAACTCATCTTCTAGAGCTCTCCACCCATCTATCCATCCATCCATCCATCATCTATCCATCTATCCATCCATCATCTATCTATCTATCTATCTATCTATCTATCTATCTATCTATCTACCATTTATCGCTATTATCTATCACACCGGAGATCCCATTCCTGCAGTGCAGATAATTACTGAGGCTGAACTAATAAATCCCCCCTCTCCTCCCCACTGATCTGTTCTCCTCTCCCCTCCTCTTCTTTTCCATCCCTTCTCCTCCCTCTCTCTGGGATTCCTCTAAATCCATTATCTTTATACTTCAATACCCTATTACCCCCTGCCTTCCCGGTGCTGCCCCATCGCAGGTCGGCCATTGTTTCCATATGCTCTTCTGGCACGGACACTCAGCCCCTTTAATTTAAGAACCTGGCCTTCCTCCTCATTGCTCACACATGAGATGCATTTCAGCCTCAGCGACATGTGTCTAATCCCGCAAGCACCAAGACCACAATCTGTTTGAGGTCTGGACACATTTACAAACCTCACAGGTCCCTTCTTCATTCATGTGAAAACAGACCCATCGTAGAGAACACAATATTTTTTTTTTTGATTAGTGGTAGAAGTATTATTATTATATTCCTCCGAAAAAAGTATATACATTTATTTGACGTACAATATCTACCTACAAAAACATTATCATTTAATTCATTTTTGACGATATTTCAACAAATACAAATTTTAATCCGCCTATATATTTTACAGATTTTTTTTTTTGTATTCGCCTCATATACAACATCTACCTGCAAGTATAACATATAATTTCAGACAATATTAGAGAAAAGTACAATATTTTTTAGTCATCTAATAAACACTGTATACCCACAATTATGATAAAAAGCACTAAAATACATTTTCAGACATTCATTTTTACAAAAAATGCATACGCATGAATCCAATCGCTGTGCACATAATTTATAAAATTATAAAAAATCTGTGAGTTGATTCTTATTCCATTAGTTCATATTGAGCCTTAAAATAAATAAATAAATAAATATATAGCGCCTTAGATATATATATATATAATATATATATGCATTCTATATATCATATATATCATATATATATATGTATTCTATATATCATATATATATATAGGTATTCTATTATCATATACATGTATTCTATATATCATATATATTTATTCTATCTATATTATTATTATTTAGTGTTTTATATAGCACCATCAAATTCCGTAGCGCTTACAATGGGTATTCTATATATATATATATATATATCTACATATCATATATATATATGTATTCTATATATCATATATATATATCATATATATATATAATATATATATCTATTTATATCTATATATTCTATAGATATATATATCTATAGAATATATTTTAAAAATATTTCATATGTTTTAAATATATTTTTAAATTATATGTTCCTAATGCTTAATTTAAGAAAAGAAGTTTGAAATATATGAAAGGTGTTAGGACATTAGGGGATAATTAATTACTATTATGGGCAATAAAAATAATTGCGTCATGTATTTAGAATTCACTTTTTTTTTTATATATATTTTTTTAATATTCTGTACTAATTTAGGGATGTTATATAAGGATGCTACCGTTCGGGAAGAACTTCTAAAGAAGAAAGTGAAGCTTCACTTCTAACATCTTTTGTTTTGTATATGAGTCATCCCTAAAAGGATTTTAAAAGGGTTTATCTCTTTAATCCGTGATATCTCGAGCGCCCTTTCTTCCGCCCTCATTTTAGCCTTTTAACATTCTAAATCTTGTCCCTTTCTTGGTCCGGCAACTACTTAAATATTCAAGGTTCCTTAATTCCCCGTAACTCTTCCTCGAACCTATTTCCCTCTTTTACAATAAACTCTATAAAGTGGGCTTAGTATCCCTTAGAAACGGCAGATTACACATAAATATCCGGGGGGGAAAAAAGAAGAAAGAAGGAAATGCCTTCCGACGAATTCATTGAGAAAGAACGGATTCAGCCGCGTGTTTAAAATTCTAATGAACAAATAAATATAATGAAATCTATTAATAAGGGGACGTGTGCGGGTCAGGAGGGGGGGAGTGCAAATCTTTGGGAATCAAAGGGTTAAAAGGCAAAGAGACACCACATTTGAGCTTGATATTTGATGTCATTGCCCTATAAAATTAATACTATATATATATATATATATATACACACACACACACACCGGTATATTATATATATATATATATATATATACACATGCAGTAGCCCACCTTATGTATATACCATGGGAGCAGCCATCTGTTCTAAGGATCTGGGTTACTTATACCTACCAAATGTCCCGACTTTTGAGAGACAGTGCTAATATTGGGGCTTTGTCCCTCAGCGCTGCCCTAGCCTCTTGGCTTTGCACGCGGAGGGGATCGTGGGCCATTTGGGGAGATCCTCTGATCTTATTTAGTGTGGCTTTAGGGGACGTTTTAAAAAAAAAAGACATAATAAATAAGGAAAAAAGTATCAATGAGGAGACTATTCCCCCAAAACCGGGGTATCTGATGGCCATATGTATGAGGGATCTGTTGAAAGACCCTTCCGCCTTTTACACATTTTTCTTTGGACTGGTAAAGAAAGAATCCTTTTGAAAATGTCCAAAAATTGACTCCCTAACCCCAAAATAAAACTGACAGCCTTAGGAACCCAAAGATGGCGACACAAAACGACAACGTTAAAGCTTATGAATCTGTGAATAGGTTCCTTTAAGAATCCTTGAAGGATCCTGTGGTGATTGGCCAATGGGAAGAGATACGCCTATTCTAGTTGGCTCAAAGCGGAGCAAGGCTCTCCTCTGATTGGCTAACCATAAAAAAATCTGTGGGGTATAAGCCTCCTGGTGGGGGTCTCCATCCAGCATAAGCCCCATATAAAGGGGGCTCATGGCTGCGAACAATTAGTTTATTTCCCAGCAATGAATTACCTCTACCACTGGGCTTACAGTCATTAAATTAACCTCTTAATGACATGAAGGTGGCAAGTGAAAGCAGAAACTGCAAACCTAAGAAAAGGGTATGTATTTCCTCCATTAAATATTTTAACAATATTTTAGTATTTTTTTTAAAAAAAATTAACAAAGTGTTTAGTGTAGATGGAATTGTCACACCCTGCTTGCAATATAGTCTATGTCTATTATCTATAGTCTAGTCTAATATATGTTATATATATATATATATTATATATATATATATATAAATAATATATATATATATATATATATATATATATGTTTGTGGCATGGTTTCTTATGAGATTTTTCATGAAGGTTAATTGTAGGTCGGCAGTGATTCTAATAAATAATTAAATCTAGACATTTAAATGTCTTCATAATAAAATGAGAATATTCCAGTTTTAAAAAAGTTGGCTTATTTTTTTTGTAATTTTTTGTTTTTTATATTTTGCAGCTTTTAAAACCAATGGTTGAAAAACAAAGACGGGAGAGAATAAACAAGAATCTGGAGGCGATACGAGTTTTATTATCGGGAGCCATGGGACACGAGGTGGGAATATGTAGAGATCTATGTTATTTATTTGTCAGCGATCCAGCACTTTACTATTAGAACTGCTGTTCTCTAAAAGTATTTTATAACTAAATACAGCTTTAGAAACGTAATTCCTCGTAGTACTGATGACTATCCAAACCTTTCCCAATAAATAATTATTCTATAAAGTAAAAAAAAAAAAGTTTAAATTTTTTTTGCCTGGATCACTTAATTGTCATGTGACACAAAAGCAGACACTTTGCCATAGAAGAGGGGTGGCCAACCAGCGGCCCTCCATCTGCTGCAGGACTACAGCTCCCATACTCCTCTGCCAGGTCCTTAGCGGCAAGAGCATTGTGGGAGATGTAGTCCTGCAGCAGCTGGAGGGCCGCAGGTTGGGCAGCCCTGCCGTAGAAACCTGTAATACGCCTTCATACGTTTTTCTTGGCTACCATACGAAATAGCACTGTTAACCCCTTAAAGGACAACGGGCAGTCCCTAAACCCATTGAAAACAATGCATTTTGAGCCTGTACATATAAGGGCTTTGTCATTAAGGGGTTAAATAAAATGGAGACACATAAAGTCATTATGTTACTTCTCTATGTTTTCACAGAAATTAAGGAATCCAAAGATAGAGAAAGCTGAACTCCTTGAGTACACGGTTCAGTTTCTCCAAATGAGCAGGCTGGCTTCAGGAGGAGGCCAACAAGAAGCCAAGTCATGTTACCAATATGGACACAACCATTGCCTTCAAACAGCTATTAACTTCATCAAATCAAACAAAGAACTCCACCATGCTATTCAGGTTCTCCTTCCCCAACAATTGTCCTTAACAGGTCGAACTGTGGAATCTTCAGCTCCAAGAATTAGGGATCACAGCTTTAGCCATCTACAGCCACTGATGGCCACATTTGCCGAGAAAGAAATTACGCACAATTTACGTTCTAATAATGTTTCTCTAGACCATACGAACTCATTTGTTACTACCCAAGGTAACATTTTATCAACAAACCAGACTGGCATGTGCTGGAGACCTTGGGTTTGAAGCTTACATCCATTTTACAATGAAGCTCAGACGTGGACAAATCAGTCTAAGGCTTTTGGGCCAATCCATTATGTCATCAATGAAGCTGGAGTGGGCTAAATGGATTGTGTTAATCCCCAGTACTCTTAAACTGTGTGGAAACAGGTGGCTTCCCTAATCAGTTTCCATGATCCAGTGAGGAGGGCTGCAGAGCAGCCTAATGGCCATGAGGGGGCGACAAAGGTGCACAGAATATTTCCCAGCCTCAGCTGCCAAATGCACATGAGCTATATATATTCTGCATGAAATTTCAAATATTTGAAATGGATGAACAACATCTGATGCATTTTAAAAGCTTTTGTTATTTGTTGGAATATTACCATGTGATTTTATTTATATTTTTAAACAATACATGTTATTATATTTGTGAATCTTGTAATAAAATACATGAGGATAGCTGTGTCTTTCAATATATTTCTAATGTTCCTGCACAAAGAAATTTGGCCTATGCTCAAGATTTGAACCTCAAATCAGAGTTTGTATTCACCGCAGCAGGTGTAAGACTCTGTAGAGGAGACCATTAACAGAACCTGGACTGAATGGCAGTCAGGGCACACATCAAAAATACTGGACCCTATTTGTCAACTTTTTTGTAGAATGCATATTCATTTGACGTTTCTATCTGTAAGAACTAGAAGCAGGCCAAACGTCTCCATACCACTGTTAGGACGCTCAGGCACAATTCTAATTACAAGGGTGCAGCTCGGCTAAAGTGAGTAAATAGAAACCTCTCTAACATTTATTTTCTTACTTATGCCTCTCATACACTTATATCTGCAGGTACCTTGCTAGATTTCTAAAAGATCTGGTGCTGTAATGCAAAGTCATGCAAAAGTTTATAGACGTCAAGTGATCCCTGAGGTGATACCAAGGGGTAAAATAAATTAACGGGGCAAGGAGCTTTAATCAACTAAGCCACAGAACCACTAGTTGTAGGTAGTGCCATGGCGTGGCATGGTAAAACTCGGCGCATTGAGAAATTTCCTTGCTATAAGGGAACTGAACATCCATGAAACCATCCCCATAAGGTGAAAGAGCGAGGTGTGTGACCAGAATATATGGAAAAGGGGGTTTCAAAAGAAGAGTAGGCACTGCTGAGATTCGAACTCAGGATCTCCTGTTTACTAGACAGGCGCTTTAACCAACTAAGCCACAGCGCCACCTTCTGTTGAGGTATAGGGTTATTTTGGGGAGTTATTTGGTGATCTGTGACATCCTTGGACTCAAAAGCCAATAGGGTTCGCCTGCACAGATTCAAATTTTGTTCCCATAATTGTTCCTACTTAGGGCTTCGATTTGGCTGATGTTATAAATTCCTTCCTAATATATAAAAAATATATTAAAAATGTCAGTTGTTTAGAGACGCATAAACAACATCTGTTGCAAATGGCACCAAGCTTAGTAACTATCATTTGAAAAGATTTTTTAAAATTAATTTTTTAAAAGCTGTTATTATTTGTGTGAATATTACCATGCATACAGCATTTTGTGACATGGAGGAGTATAATCATTTGATGTTTTTTGTCTTGTTGCGAGGGGCTCTATTATTTCAACAAACGTGTTGGCAGAGTTTGCCCGAAGGTTTGGTTCCATTATCTACGTGTGTTGTTTTAGTAGGTAATTTCCCATTAACCAGCTTTTGTTTTAAATTAGGTGGTTGTCTGAAGGTCCAGATGGAAAGTTGAGGGAAAATGTATTTTAGTTCTTCACGCTCTGCTAGTATCAGCTGTAGATCTTGAATAATTGTGCTACGTAGCTACCAAAGTATGTGTCAGGAGGTTTGTTCCTCTGTGTATTGCAGTCGGTGCTGTGCAGGGTTTCAAAAGAGCGATAGAGGCACTGCTGAGATTCGAACTCAGGATCTCCTGTTTACTAGACAGGCGCTTTAACCAACTAAGCCACAGCGCCACCTGCTGAATGTTTGCTGCAAGGCTATCTTTAGTGAGGCTTGGTGTAGGGGCCTTACAGTGATGTGTGATTGCATACGTCAGCTTAATTGTTACTACTTATAACTCAGATTTCAGTGCATATTCACTTAAAATTTCTATCTGTAAGAACTAGAAGGAGACCAAACATCGCCATACCACTGTTATGAGGCTCATGTGCAATTCTTAGCCCTCGACAAAACAAATGAACAGAGCAAGCAGTGATGTGCAGGGTTTCAAAAGAGGGGCAGAGGCACTGCTGAGATTCGAACTCAGGATCTCCTGTTTACTAGACAGGCGCTTTAACCAACTAAGCCACAGCGCCACCTGCTGTCCAGGACATTCTTTGGTGAGACTTGGTGTAGGGTCCTTAAACGCTGATGTGTGACTGAATACTGGGAATCAAAAGCTTGATTGTTGCTGCTATGGAGAGGCATGGTGTGAATGGAGAGTGGAGTTCATGCAAAACCAA
>VKOC01007421.1:0-14758 GCA_009364415.1 Spea multiplicata | reverse complement strand
ACACAACGGAGTGTGACACGGATACACGTACAGGAGAGCAACACGGATACACACAACGGAGTGCGACACGGATACACACAACGGAGTGTGACAAGGATACACGTACAGGAGAGCAACACGGATACACGAACAGGAGCGTGACACGGATACACACAACAAAACTCCTGCCAAAGGACACGCGACACGCGGTGAGCGTGTGATTACCTTCCATCATGCTGACATGCATGGCATCGTTCGCCCTCTTGGGGACGGAGAGCATCACCTCCAGGCCGTCCTTAATCTCTCCTTTCCCTTCTTCGCAGCAGGTGAGGAGCTCCTGCGGGAGAGACGCGCACTTTAAAGATCCACTTACACTGAACGTCCCCCACGCTTAATATCACGCGACGCTCTGTGACACGCGGTGCCTGCGTGGGCTTTACCGATTCGCCAGAGACCGCTCGGCGTGAAAGGCAGTGCATAATATCGGGGGTGCTAGCATTTACTGAACCTGAGGTGGCACAAATGGGGTTAAACGTGGCACACCCGGGGTTAAACGTGGCACACCCGGGGTTAAACGTGGCACACACGGGGTTAAACGTGGCGCTCTGGTCCGTACCTTGAGCAGAAGCTGGTACTTGGTGATCCTCTGAACCGGTTTAATGAGATAGGAGGAGATGGAATTGGCCAATCCGTGTCTTTGTTGGATTTCCTGCCAAAGAAAGAGCGATCAGAAACTGCCCCACAAAGTGCCCCGTGGCCCCCGCGGCCCCCCCCCGGTTACCTACATCAAAGAAGGAGCCCGCATGCTCCAGGATGAGCTGGCTGGAGTCCGGCTTGTTCTTGCAGTAGGTTACGTACATCTGGAACTTGTCGGCCTGAGGAACGCGAAGCGTGTTAGGAGAGACGGGGCAACTGTGACGGGGCAACTGAGACGGGGCAACTGCGACGGGGCAACTGCGACGGGGGCAACGTGCGACCTCACGGCAGTGCAATTGCAATTCTGGTGCAAAAGTGATAGGAAGTGAGCAAATCACTATAGCAACCATCTCCGGATGATTGCTGCCAGCAATTTACCAGTCGTGCCGGGGGGTAATTATAAATGCCGGGGGGGTATTTATAAATGTCGGGGGGGTAATTATAAATGCGCGTGGGGTAATTTATAAATGCTGGGGGGTATTATAACTGCCGCTGGGGGGTTAATTATAAATGCCGGGGGGTATTATAACTGCCGGGGGGGTATTAATAACTGACGCGGGGGGATGTTGATAGTACCCAGGTGACGAAGCCAATTGTCCCAACACGTCTTCCGGCAGCTGCTCGTACTTCTCCAGCTCCTTCAGGAAGATCTGCGAAAGACAGCCGGGAGGCAAAAGCGTGAGTGCGGGAGGAGAGAACGTGGAGGAGAGAGAGCGGGGGGGGAGGAGTAGAGACGGAGGGGGGAGCGTGGAGGAGAGAACAGGCGGGGGGGAGCGGTAGGAGAGAGACGGGGTGGGATGCGTGGAGGAGAGAGAAAATGGGGGGGTGTTGGAGGGGGAGCGTGGAGGAGAAGAGAGAGCGGGGGGAGAGTGAGGAGAGAGAGGAAAGGGGGGGGTGGAGGAGAAGAGAGACGGGGGGGAGCGTGGAGGATGAGAGAGACGGGGGGGAGCGTGGAGGAGAGACGGGGGAGCGCTGTGAGGAGAGGGTGTGGGTGGAGAGGTGTGGGGGGAGAGGTGGTGGGGGGAGAGGTAGAGGGGGAGAGACGGAGAGGGAGAGGGGGGGAGGAGAGGTGGGGGGGCGTACGGGGGGCACGTGGCGTCCGCGCTCACTTATTGTGGAAGTCGTAGATCTCCTGGATGTTGCCGAAGACGATGTGCTCCTTGTTGAGGATCCCGTGAGGAATCTCCTCCACGCCGCTCGTCATCTCCCACAGGTAGGTCTGGAAGGAATCACCGGATCAGCACCAGGGGGCTACAAATCCTAATACCCCAATCCGGGGCTCCGCGGCGCCCCCCCTGGTTGCCAAAACTGAGCTTTCGATGCTGGAAGCTTGTTAGCTATACGTTGCCGGGGGGTATCCGCGCGGCCCCCCATCCCCCTTCCCGGCCATTACCTCCATGCACTCGTGCAGGTCCCGGACGTACGCTTTCTCCGTCTGCAGCAGCTCGGCCATGATGAACCTGCAGGGAAGCAAAGATGCGGTCAGCGGGGGAGCAGCGAGGGGCAGATTATCAGACGGGGGCATCCAGCACAAAGTTCCCGGGGCTCCCAGTGTTCGGGAAATCAAATTATTCCTCCCCGTCTGCCGTGTCCCTTCACCTGTAAATCATTAAACCCACCCCTTGTTTCAAACACTGGCCCCGGAATCGCTGCACACGGGGCCCCTGGAATCCTAGAGCCACGGCCGTGCAAGCGACACGCGGGGGGGGGGGAAAATGCCCCCTACAGTGGGCTCCCATGATGGCAGAAAGCAATGGCGGGGGCCAGGGACGGACAGCTTCCCAGGATCTGATCCATGGCTAGCACTAAACCCGCGTCTCGCCCACATACTCTTTCTTCCGAGCCGATTTCCTCTTCTCTTCGTTCAGCTCGTGGCCGGCGTCTCGTAATTTCACCTCCGGGTCGCTCAGGATGGCGGGAATAATATCAAGTTCCAGGTCTTTATTGTCCTGTAAGAGAATAAGAGCAGTATGTACATGGAGCTGCCTCCCAGGAGAGGTGGCTGTAACATTTGTGGGCTGAGTAATGAGTGAAAACCAAACTGAAAGCTGAAGTGGACGGCGGCGCCCGCTGGGCGTGATTAAGTACCTCGGTGCTGATGCCGAGGGCCCGGTGCAGCACACACTGGTATTTGCCCATGCGCAGCGAGAAGTCCCGGTAATGCTTGTTCACCGTGGTCACCCATTTCTTCAGCTCGGTGGCGTGGACGTGGCCCTTCTCCACGAAGCTGTCGGCCAGCTGGATCAGGAGCCTCACCTTCTCCTTCGTTTGCTTACGAGAGAAATAATATAAAAATATTAACCCTTTCCCTACTAAACTCCAGCGGTGAAGGAGTTAAACCGGGGGGGGCACAGAACCTGTCCCTCATCCGCCTGCCACGTGATGCAAGAGGTCAGCGCGACCCGAATCCCGTCCCCTAGATGAGTATCCGAGAACATGCACACACGGGAACATGCACACGTCAGGAGCATACGGGAACATGCACACGTCAGGAGCATACGGGAACACACGCACACACGGGTCAGGAGCATCCATGAACACACGCACACACGGGTCAGGAGCATGCAGAAACATACACACGTGTCAGGAGCGTCCATGAACACACGCACACACGTGTCAGGAGCATGCAGGAACATACACGCATACGTGTTTTCCAGCTAAATAATAAATCACAGAATGGATGGGACCCCCCTGGCAGGGAAGAGGTTAATGGGCCGGGTGAGCTGCTGCCGAGGCCGTTCCGGGTTTTATTACCTTGGCCGGGATCTGGAACTCTTCATACTGCTTCAGGAGCTCCTGAGCCTCCTCCATGCGCTCCCCGGGAGACGCGTGCGTCAGGAGGTAATGCTCCCCCGCTTCCTGAATCCAGTCTAACGCCTGCGCAGCACAAACATACCCGGGTATTAATACAGTACAGGGGTACCCAGATACCCGGGTATTAATACAGTACAGGGGTACCAGATTCACGGGTATTAATACAGTACAGGGGTACCCAGATACCCGGGTATTAATACAGCACAGGGGTACCCAGATACCCGGGTATTAGTACAGTACAGGGGTACCCAGATACTCAGGTATTAGTACAGCACAGGGGTACCCGATACCCGGGTATTAGTAGAGTATAGGGGTACCCAGATACCCGGGTATCAGTAGAGTACGGGGGTACCCAGATACCCGGGTATTAGTAGAGTACGGGGGTGTTCAGACACTCGGCCATAGACCCCAGTACCCGGAGTGCGAGGTAAGAGGTAGGGGAGACAGTTTAAGGTACTGGGGTATCAGTATAATGCGTGGTTGCAGGTAAGCGGGAGCCGCCGTGTTGTTACCCGCGTGGTGGCCGCTGGTCGGCGTTCCCTGCGCCTACTCCCTCACCTGCTTGGCGCTCCTCTCGAAGACGATGTACTGCTGGCACTGGTCCAGGCGCCGCTTCTTCAAGGTCCAGAAATGCAGAACGCGGTTCTCCCGCTGCAGCAGCTCGCTCAGGATGGCTGCAGGAGACACGGGATCACTAAACGCATTACATGCGGCTCGGCCAGTGCGGTGTGACACGCGTGACGCGTCCCAGCCACGCACCGCGGCCTCTCACCGCCAAACACAGCGACCGGCAGGGCCTTCTCACCTTTGACTTGTTGCTCGGGGCCACGTGTGTGAGGGGCCACTCCTGGCATACTGACGTTATTCCTGTGAATGTATTTTAGGAAAACCTCGGCATTCCTCCGCGCCAACGTGCAGGCCTGGAAGAGACGGGGGCTTCAGACCCGGACAGGAGATACCCCTTCCCACCGATCACGGGGGGCAACTAACAGCCTCACCTTCAGAAACGCCTCCTTCTGCTCCAGGTGCTTGCTGATCAGAGGCATCACATGGTCCGTTTCAGCCACGGGCCCCAGCTTGTCGTGGCCCCTGCACCAGTCCTCGTCTCTGCGGTATTCCTGCTCCAGGCTTTCCAGAACGCTGCAAACCTGAGGCACACGCAGGGGCATTAAATACCAACACGCATTCGTGAGATACCCCGGCTGGGGCATTATCAGAGTCCGACCTGCCCTGAACTCACATCCCATCCCTTACGCCGTATAACCCTTCTAAACGAGCCACGATTTCTCTGCGACCGGACACCCCGGCCCTTCATGTAATATCTCGCCGGTTCTGTGATACTCGTTACCCTCTAACTGCCGTATCTCGCGCCCCTTATCGCATCTCTCCCGGGACCGACCTGCTCCGAGGTTTTATAAAAGGCCACGGACGCGTTCACCAGCTTCAGCCGGTCCTCCATCTTTAGCATGAGCTGCTGCCAGTGGAGCGCCACCTTCTCGGCACACTCCCGGATGGCGTCGCCGTCGTAATGCCCGGCCTGCAGCAAAGCCTCGGCCTTCTGCTGGACCTGCAAGGCGCTTTGGTGCGTCTTCTGCAGCGAGCTGGCGTGGAAAAGGGACTGCGGCGGAAACGGGGAGAATAAAGAGAATGCGCGTGAATACCCCGAGCGGCCAATCATCACAATACGGAGTCTGGGGGGCTGCGGCGTGGCTTCCCGCCACCGAACACACATCATGGAGGTCCTCCAGCATGCGCAGGGCTTTGGGTAGCGGCCGCAGCTCAGTCCTGTCCGCTGCACAGAGGTCTCTTACACATTAAACAGATACATGAATGCATTTAGCGCGCGTCACCTCGATGGCCATCTGGAATTGCTCGTGTTCTCGCTGCAGCTGCTCGGCCTCCGACAAGGAACTGGCGTTCACCAGACTGGCGTTCAGCATGGACTCCCCGTTACGGATCCAGCCCAGGACCTGGAAGAAAACGACAGAGTGAGGGACACGGCGGGGCAGCGACCGAGCTCCCCGGGGGCCGGCAGCACAAAAGAAACATTTCATTCTGTGTGTTACGGGGGCCGGCAAATCCAGAACCCCAAAAGCCCTTTAAACAAACGCGGCTCTCGATACCGGGGGAGATGCACTCGGGGGAGACGCACTTGGGGGAGACGCACTCGGGGGAGACGCACTCGGGGGAGAGTCTCCGGAGGCTGTTAGGGGTAAGAAGGGATCTCGTTGCTTTTTATCCGTGTTAGCGTGAATTTAGTGTCGTCCGGTAAGTCTGGGGGCACACGGGCTGCATTACGGGGACACGCAACGGGAACACATTATACAGAAACGAGGGCCGGATATGGAAATCGCCCCCCATGTTTTAAAGCCTCGCAGACGCTTCAATGACGATAAATGCCCCCTGGGAACTGAGATGTCCGGCACAGAGATCGATATCGCCGGCTCCGGCGTCTCCACGCCTCGGCCATTAAATCACGGAGCGGATCTCTGTGATCAGGACGCCGGGATCTGGGAGTCTGAGCTGCGGGATCAGCGAATCCCAATTACCAGGGAAAGGATTCCTCCGGACAGCGGCAACGATAATCAGACCTTCAAATCAAGTGGGCATCAGTTACGCGTCCCTGCGTGAGATCTTAGCACATTTTCCGTACATCGTGGCGCAGCTGTAGCCATGCGCAGGACTCACCTGCTTGACCTCGGCCTGCAGGTGGCGGAGCTGCAGACACTGCTCCAGACGCTTGTGGGTCTGCTCGGCGTTCACCTCCAGCTCGTGCTGCTTGTCGTGGAGAAACTCGAGCAGTTCCTGCACCTGCGTGGCGAGGTCCGTGTCCTTCTCACAGATCAGCTCGATACCTGGGATCAGAGATCAGAGAGCGGAGATCATGAGCGAGACCGCAACGAGCGAGCGCGCAACGAGAGAGACTACAAGCAGCGAGAGAGACCGCAACGAGCGAGACTATACATGTTCCATTATTGCAATATCTAACCCTAATATGCCCCGGAGCGTGGCGATGTGACCCGTGGTATGAGTGCAGGGCGCGTTACCTGACGCCTGCACCTCCATGATGTACTGGTGTAAGTCCTGCCCCTGCTGGATCACTTCGAACGTCATGTTGTTCGTGGCCAATTTCCGCTCCTTGTGCCGCTGCAGCCGCTGCTCAGCCAGGTTCAGATCCTCGGTGTTAAAATCGTTCATCTGTCGGAGAAGATCCTCATTCCAGGCGTCCAGCTCCGCCGTCACCTGTGTGTTACATGTAACGTGAAACGGTCACGCCAGCGGGTATGGGACGAGCCGCCACGACTTCTCACAAGGAAACAACGCAAAAGCCCAAGCAGTAAATGCACAAACAGCAATAAATGCGTCCGGCGTATCGTTAGAAGAAGCTGTGTTACCCCTACGATGCTCCGTCTGCCACTTAAATGGTTAAGAAGGGCACCTCATGTTAAATGCTGTACTTAGTAAATCGCTCCCACGAGTGTGGCATGAGATGTTTTGAGTGCTGTTTTCTGGGGGAAGTAATTCACTGGCGCACTCACTCCGATGAGCACGGACCTCTGCTGCCGACTCACGCGGGGAGAGCAGAAATCAATCAGCTTTTAAATGTTACTAAAATAATTATCAAAAATAATTTAAAAATCCCAAACTTCGTGAGGATTAATTAGCAGAATTAAAACAGAACAACTTTCTGAATCAGCCCCTTTTATCGGCTCCTGTTCGCGCATCACCTCGGGGGAGCTCTGCAATAGTCTGCAATAACCTGACGTGCCTAGGGGCATCTCCGGCTGGCCATATACCCCACCGGCGCAGAACCTCCAGCGTGAGGGTACAGCTGAGTGAGACCCACCACTGTCTTATTGTTAAACTGCGTTCTGGTCCGTTTTACTGCCGTTAATCTTCACCGTATTGTACCGCGCTACGGCATCTGCTGGCATCCAATAAGCGAATACCACGGGCGGTGCCACCAGCCGGCTCTCTCATCTCTATCAGAACAACTGCCCCAGACTGGAGAGCCCGGGGGCCCCAGAAAGGAAGCTGGGAATCTTTCTCCATGCGCAGGGTGCCCTTACCTCGATGGTGTACTGCTCGAAGATGCGCAGCTGCAGGAAGATGTCCAGCTTTATCTTCCTCTCGTGGAAAAGATCCTCCATCTGGACCTGAGCCTCGTCCAGCTGCTGCAGCACCGACTCGATGTGGCTGATCGAGCTGTTGTGCGGAGCCTTATTGCTGGAAACGGCGGAGTCCCTGTAAACAGGGCAAAGGGGCCAGAATGATGAGGACTGTAAGTAGGGGCCACACGGGGCCACCGGACAGAATTCAAATATCCCGGCCACAGGACGATATGTGGATGGAACAGGAGTAAGAGTGTCCTGAGGCCACGAGATCCCATCCAGAGGTCATAGGGATTACGCATGCGCAGTCACCGCGGAGTGCGGACTCACCTGAGTTGCTGTATGAGGTCTTCTCCCTCTTTGATGACGTTGAGGGTGCCGTCCAGTGTCGCCGTCTGCTGCTGCTGGAACTGTTTGATCAGCTCCTGAACCGCATCCACCGAGTCGGCACAGACGTCCTCCAACAGCTCCTTCTGGAGATCTTCCATCCACGTCCACAGCTGGGAACAGAGACAGCCGTTACTGAGTGACAAACGGCCCCTTTGGACAGAACCGCCGGGAAGGCAGAGACCTCGGACAGAACCGCCGGGAGGCAGAGACCTCGGACAGAACCGCCGGGAGGCAGAGACCTCGGACAGAACCGCCGGGAGGCAGAGACCTCGGACAGAACCGCCAGAGACTCCAGTCACCCCCGACTCTCCCCCACGGACCCTCTTACCTCCTTGGTGTGACTGTGGAACGAGACAGACATGTCCAGAAGAAGCTTCCTCTGCTCCACGCGTCGCACAAAGTCCTGGATCCGGACCTCTAGGTGCCTGGCCGCCTTGTAGATCTCCTCGGGGTCGCATTCACCGGTCTGGGCCAGCTGCTCGGCGGCCTCCAGCAGCTTGTCGGCGTTGGTGTAAGTGTTCTGGGGGGACCCAAAATGAGCCGCGTAAGGACTGGGTTGGTACCGCGTTCACCGTGAAGGGGTCCGACATGTTCATTTTGTTTCCCCCATGCCGGGGTACGAGGCTGCCCCTCTGCCTTCACTCAAAGGGAACATAAACCCATCGCGTTGCAGCAGCCTGAGCGGCCGCCCAGCGTCTCCCGACTCGGGTTATAAATGTATAGAAAACATTCCAGTTTTACCAATATGAGTTAATCTGTAATTCATTTGCAGTTGATGACTGTCTGGCAAATTGCAGCAGCTGTCAGATAACCCAGGAACCCCTGAACTACGACGGCCGGACCCGGGGGTTCCAACAGTGATGAGACAGTGAGAGGGTCCTATATGCATGGAGCAGACTCCCAGCAGAGGTGGTAGAGGGTAATACAGTGAGGGTATTAAACATGCATGGGATAGACATCCGGCTCCTGAATCTAAGACGAGACCAACGACTGATTAAGGTTTTTACAGCAGGAGAAACGGCGACTAGACGGGAAAGATTGTGTCTCTATGATTAGGTGTCCGGGCGGCCCCGGTGTCCCCAAACTACTATAGAAACCGATAATGTGTTTTGGGGTCCTCGGTACGGAACGCATTAAATCTTGCCGGTTTCTGCCTCCCGCTCGTGGACGTGAGATGACGTTACGGTGGCTGTGATTGATGTGACGCTGGAGGCGAGGGGCCGCAGGAGTCGAGGGGCCGCGGGAGGTGAGGGGCTTTTAGGACACGGCTGCTACTTTCTGCCCCCTCCATCCAGCTGATTGCAGGAGCTGCTAACATTTAAGAACTAAAATTAGCCCCTGACGGCACATGGAGTGGGTTTCTGGGGGTGGATGCTGGTGGGATGCGTGGTGCATGGTTGCTATGGGAGGTTGCCATGGTTACTGAAGACTCCCACTAGACTCATCACATGCAATTTGCATGAGTACGGCACAAGCTGCAGCAGCGCATGTGCATTACCCCGTTACGCTGGAGGGGTTAATAATGCATTTTATCCGATTATAAAACACTAAATGTCTGTTAATTGTCCACGAAGGGAAACCAATTCTGCCCCGTTCTCTGAATAAGCCCCCCCCGTAAAATGAGTTCCCAGGCTAGTCTATGGAGGGTGATGTACTGGATCGGGCTCAGTCTCCAGGGCGTCCCTCCTCTGTACGAACTCCACACACCGGGTATAAGACGTGGAGTTAGATAGTCCCATCAGGAGGCAAGTTTTTTGGAATCTACCCAATTTTCCTTATGGGGGCCATGGGAAAAAATTATACTACAGTCCGTCAGATGGTCCATTTATTAACCCTCCATTCACCCCCCCCCATGTATTAACCCCCCGCCGAGGGATCTGCGCCACGTGGCGATACCTGCGCCACTTCCTCGAAGTCATCGTGCCTCTTCTGCAGAGCTCGCGCTCGGTGCAACGACTTCCCCACCCCGGTGTGTTTGCTCAGAAAAGCTTCCCCGTGATTCTCGATCCAGTCCAGAACCTGCAGAGACAAAAAGAAACGGAAGGTCAGCCACCAAACCCCCAGACACGCCACGTGTAACCGTCTGCTGACCGCGGGCCGCGTCTCTCGCTCTCAGCGCCTCTCGCCCCCCCCGCGCCGGTACTTGTCAGATATTAGAGGTCAGAGAAGCTGCGATCTCAGATTTAAACCCCCAGAGAATGTAATGAGCGCCTCGGACCAGCAGGTGGCGCACGTCAGATACATTGTAACAGCCTGCGACTCACGCCTGACTTCTGAACACGCGCAGTAACTGCATGCATATGTCATGAAACACGCCGCCAGGAGCACGTGCTGTGATACACAGCCATGTCAGTGACCGTCTGAGAAGCCGCGTTAATTCACACAGACTGTGCCGGGATTATAATACTCCTCTAGATTGTAAACCTGCGAGCCGAGTCTCTCCACCGAATGTATCGGTTTGTCTTAGTCGATCAATTCTTTTCTTGTCGGACCCCCTGAATTTATGGATTGTATTAAGCGCTGCGTAACCTGTTGGCGCCATATAAATAAAAGATAATAATAATAATAATAATACGTTACAAGCGCCGCTTATCAAATCGAAGGTGTGCCAAGAGCTTACACTCTGCTGCATAAAGGATTGTGGCTGAAATCTCTGATAAATGTCAGTTTTTCCCAGTTTCTGCAGCTGTAGTGCCACTGAGTAATTCCGAGTGATAAAGCTGATAGCAGGGAACAGAAAGGGTTAATGGGTTGTAGATCTGTAGGCTGTAGATCTCTTACCCCATCACGCTCACCACTAACCCCGCGCACACCATCACACCCTCACCATGAAGCTTCCTACACAACACGTCCTGCGCTCCCTGACACCATCTTGCCTGACCAAGCACCACTGAGCGCGGGAGACCAGACGCGCATGCATGAAGGATGCATGGTGCAGTGACGCTAATGCAGCCTATGGCTAAAGGAAACATTAAATCACATTAATTCAGACATTAAAAGGTTAAAGATGGGGGCTGGCGAGATGACGGAGCGTGCAATCATTTCTCTTTGTTGATGGAATGGGAATTATGGTTGCCATGGTAACTGTAAATGAATTTCTCATACTCGGATCCGAGGCGTATTGTGTTTCGCTCACAGCGGAGGCAGAACGTGTGTCGGTGGAACTGAAAGCTCAACGTCACTTCAGCCGTGCGCTGCTTTAACCCTTTCAGTGCTGCTTTAACCCTTTCAGCGTCACAGACCGGAGACACTGACAGCGCCGCAGCCTGGCCAGGATCCTGTGCCTCGAAGAGGCGGCAGATATCCAGAAAATGGCAAAAGATCCTGAATCAGTCAGTTCCTCGGATTCAACAAACGTCACTTTTACTTTTTCTCCCCTATTGTTTGCAGGATGGCAGGAAAATTGTTAAATTTACATTTTCCTGCCAATAACGTGGCTACCGCGATCTCCAGGACCCATCAATCTGCTCCCGCGGCGATCAGCGATCAATAATCACCTCCACGGGCAGAGAAATGCATTTTGCTTCCTAAAATGTGATTCATCAAAATCTGCGTCACGAGGAAGTCAAGTTAATTAATCGACTCAGAGGCTCCGACCGCTTAACGAGTTGCTCTGACAGAGACCGACGGACCTTGCCCTGGGATTTTAACCCTCTGGTAGCCAGAGAAAAATTTACTGTCCTGAGTGTGTCCGTCCCGGGTGTTTTAATTAATACCCCCCCCAAGGACAAAAGATGCCTTCCGCAAACATTTTTAACGCTGCGCCAGATTTCCGGCGGTCAGTAACAGGAGCGAGTGGTGCTGCTCACCTGTTGGACGTCCTGCTGGAACACGCAGAGCTGCAGCCTCTGGTGGAGCCGGACCTTGCGGTGTTGCCAGATGCTCTCAAGCCTCCGCTGGTGGTGGAGGACCTCGTGGACCACGTCTAGTACCTGGTGGACAGCCTTGGAGTAGTTGGCGGTGGCCGTCAGGGACTCCGAGTTCCCGGGACTCAGTGGCCGCTGCAGCACATCCAGCAGCGCCTTCCCGTCTTGGCTGACCTGGAGGAAGAGACGGTAGCCAGTCAGAAAACCGCACGTTACGTTCTGCTATATCACTGATCTTATGGGGCCCCGACATTCCCAGCACCCCTACCCAAACCATGGGGTCAGAGGTCACATCATCTAATTCTCACCCTAATGAAACCCTGCAAGATTCCCAGACAAACCTAGGGGCCCCAACCTGGCTGACGTCCATTCTTATCACCCCCAGCCAGCCCTGCGGTTCTGTTCGGGAAGGAGTTTGCCCGTTTCTTGCATATTTCTGCCCGATTTGCTCAGCTGGCAGGGAAGACGCCCCCCCGTGGGTCCTCACCTCGGCGTACGCCTGCGTGACCTCCTCGTAAAGCGTTTGGTGATGATGAATGGCCATCTCCAGCCCCTGCATTTCGGACGGCAGACCCCCATCGTTACACAGCTTGCACCAGGTGTCCACGCCAGACAGAAACTGAAAGAAAGCCAAGCATTCCTCACATTCCAAAAACAGCCGAGCCCCCCTCCCCCGATTTCATCACCCGCCGACCCGGCGGCTGCCTGCAGAGTATCTCTCCCCGGGAGATTGTGACACCGTAACGCCGAGCCTCGCCTTTACAAGCAGAGAGACACGCGGCTTCCGCTCTCACTGGCCGATCCTGTCACATGACAGGAAGTAGGAAGCTCTCTGCCCCTTCATTGGCCAAACTGCAGGAAGCACTGCTGCAGGAGAGTGGCCCCTGCGCCAAGTGGCCTCCCACGGCCCCTGGCACTATATGTACATAAACTGCGATGCAGCAAGCAGGGGCCCTGAGACAAATGCCTCATTTGCCCCATTGTTAATCTGTGTGAAGCTCGGCGCATGCATCACGCGGCAGGGGTCCGGATCCGCTCCACGCTGCGCCGCTGCCTCCAAACTCCCACATCATTATCTCAAGGATCGGAGCTGCTTGGCCTTCACTTCAAAGGCAACAGCCGCGCATGTCTGCCAGGCCTGCGTCCGCTACACAGGAACGAGCGCAGCCGGGAGGACCGGGGGCGGAAAAATGGCTCTGGAGGCAAAAGAAAATCTCTTGGGAGTTCAACAATTTATCCGATTCGTCCTTAATGAGTCCGCGATGAAAAACAGAAACCGTAACTGAAGCACGACGGAGGTTTCCGGAAAAAAGGTCCGGGAACCGCGTAGCGGGTGATGGCGAAAAGCGTAACGAGGGACCAAAGCGCCGCCGGATCCCCCAAACCAGTCTGGTTACCAATGGGTTAATGGTTATGAATTTATTGTTTCCTGTAATATTCCCGTTTCCTGATCCTTTACAGGCTCCGCAGATAAATTCTCTGGGAAGTGATTCGTTATTCCCGCGGCTCACCTGCTCGGCCTTTTGGTGGAACACGGCTGACATGGCGAGGATGGCGCTCCTCTCGTCCAGCGCCGCCGCGAAGCTCTTCCACTCCTGGTCCAGCTGGGTGGAAATCTGCTTGATCTGCTGAGACGCGTAGTGACCGGCTTCGATGAGCCGCGACGCCACGGACATGATGCGGTTAATGTTCACGTACGCGTTCTGAAACGGGAGAACACGGGGGAAACGGCCGGTTACAGCCACGCTGGAAAGGGTTAAACGAGCGGCAAAACCCCCTCTACTGAACTCGCTATATGTTCTCATTCTTTAGGATCCCATATAATCTACGCAACCAATATGATCTATATAATCGATATATACTATATAATGTATACAACAGAAATAATCTATACAACCAATATGACCTGATGCCCTCCCCTGATGCCCCTCTTTCCTCCCGATTTCCCTCTTCCCCCCCATGTTCCTCTTTCCTTCCTTGTGTCTCTCTCTTCACCCTTAATGCCCCTCTCAGGGAACTACCATGATCCTCAGCCAGCCAAGGAGAGCATCTGACTGCCCCCTTACAGCCCCCTGTAATCGTCTTTACACTTCGGCTCCTGCTGTCCGAATTTATAGCCACGTGCAGGAGGGGTCGCCCCAAATACCTGTGGGGTCGCCCCAAAGGCCTGCGGGGTCAGCGCCTCTGCATGGGGTACTCCTGGCACCTAATAAACCTCCAGATTTATTGCGGAGGAGGCCGGCTGGATCCCCGCTCCCCGCACAGACGATCCCTTCTCTCCTTCCTCCCTAAAGCCCAGCAACTAATTCTAAAAAGCTGCTCATATAATGGGGGGGGGGGCAGGAGGGGGCACGCATTCCAAGCGCGCCTTATGGGGGGGAGGGTTACTCCGTGTAAACCCCCTAACACCCGCCTGGATTAGATACCCGGAACAGCCTTCCAGACGATGTGGTCAGAGCACAACTTAATGTGCAGTTCGGTAAACATGGAAGTCCCGAACGTGCGATGTTCCTGTGTAGGACGCGTGTATTTCTATCACCCGGTGACACGCCTGGCACTCTTATCACACGGATGACACGGATCTCACCATTGAGTTCATGGCGAAGTGGTTGTGTTGGGTCTGCAGGTCCACGGCGTGCTGGTAGCTCATCCCGATCTCCGTGTGGCCCTGGAGAAACACCTCCTTGTTGTGGGTGATCCAATCAAACATCTGCATGGGGAGAAGGGCAACATGTTACCGCGGGGGCCACGTCAGGTGAGCGGGGGCCACGTCAGGTGAGCGGGGGCCACGTCAGGTGAGCGGGGGCCACGTCAGGTGAGCGGGGGCCACGTCAGGTGAGCGGGGGCCACGTCAGGTGAGCGGGGGCCACGTCAGGTGAGCGGGGGCCACGTCAGGTGAGC
>VKOC01007420.1:0-24812 GCA_009364415.1 Spea multiplicata | reverse complement strand
TGTGTGTGTGTGTAAGGGCAGTGCATGTATGTATATGTCAGCAAATCAACCAGCAAATCACCGGTAAGGTACATTGCTTGCCGTGATTGGCTGGTTGTTGTACGCTGGGTAGAGGGGTAGTCTTATATGGCGAGTATAGTCCAAACTCTATATTTGGACTGTAAAAGTTGGGGGTCGTCTTATACGCCCAGTCGTCTTATATGCCGGAATATACGGTAAATCTGTCCCATCTTTAATATTATTTTCAACTAATGACAGGGGTAAGCTCCCAATGGAACTACAAAGTGTGTAGTTCAAAGTCCTCGTGTGTGCTTCTCATTAGCTTTTAAAGAAGCAATACCTGCTTCATACTTCAAAGGGGAAAACACATCCAAGTCTAAATGAGGGGTGTATACTTCCTTAGCCTTAAAAGACCTCACTGCCCTTGTAGCCCTGGCCCATGCATGAGCTATCAATAGTCTCAGGACAAGGCAATGTCACAGAAAAACACCCTGCACCGGTTTCCAGGATTTTTTGCTTTGCCGTGACCACAAGTTTGCCTTATCTTATTGTATTGCTGCCTTTGGACCTTGAACTGTGTACCAGACCTCTGTTTGATATTGACCTTTGTTCTTGCCTTATCTTTCCCGACGCCTTGAGTACTGCTCCACTATGCTTGACCTCGGCCTGCCTTGACTATGATCCTGTTATTCCTGTGCTGTGTACCAGGTTATGCCAACTCTGCATTGCAGATCCTTATCCTGACATCTATACCTGGCATGACAGTTATCAGTAGGTCATAAGTTCTCATAAAAAGTCTTGTCATTGCCCTGCCTCTGAACCACACCGCTATGGACTTCATCCAAAACGAATGTGCCCCTCTCTGGGCATGTCAAATGCAGGGTGCATACTACTCTCTCAAACTCTTAAATGCTCCATCAGTTGTGATAAACCAATAATAACTATATCATTCCAAAAATCTATTAATTCCCCTTCCTTTCATCTACCTTTACCACCATTAATGCATATGACTGTTTGCCACATATTGCAAAATATCCCCGTGCCACTGTGCCCCAAGCCAAAAACTGATTTTACTTAATATTAAAAGAAATGGTTAAGGAACATTTTAATTTTAGACTGGATCATCTTTTTCAAAGTATCTAAAAATCCTAATGCAAAAAGTAATGACTGCTTAATAACTGAGGAACCGGGGAGATTTCTTTCACTTCAAAGATTTATCACCCTTCTATATCCCATATATGAATATAAAGTATAATCCAATTAGTTTATAGGCTGCAGACAAATTAGTCTATAATCCTTGTGGCTAGATAAATACTAAGTGGGACAGGATATAAGAAGTAAACACATGAAATATGCAAAACATTGGCACATTGAAAATATATTTTGAAGCAAAAAACATGTTTTCATGCAATTTTTCTATACTCATATTGTATAATTCATAATCCTCCACTAATAAGTGTATATTTTTGAAAATACAGTGATATTGTTTAATCCTAGTGAGTAATTTCTGTGCTAAGACTTTTTTAACTACTGCAATTAACAGTTTAACACAAACTGCTAAACATTAAGGTGGTGACTGTAAAGCATCTAGAATATAATATTATTAATATTTACTGTTTTGGGGTTCTGATGTTGAAAAAAAAATTGAATGTAGGGCTTTTAAAAAAATATATATTTAAAATCATTGGCTGCCAGTTTGATCCTGGGGCCATGGGCGGATCCGGGAGGTAGGGATATTCTCGCTCAGAAAACTGCGACAGTACTGGAATAAAGAGGTATGTCCAGAGACCCAGTCTTATATCTTTATGTGTCTATTTCCAGGAAGATGCGGGGTCATGTAACGTCATCTACTTTCTTCAGTACACCTGGGTCCAATTTAGAATTCCTTGTTTAATAGAAATATCCTGTGCCACACAGAGAAATTAATAATCACCAAAAACGAACAAACTACCAACAATGGTAAAGGCACGTGCACTGCACATATACAAACACCAAAACCTATCGCAAGGAGAGCACGTAAGAAAAAAAGGTATATACAAAGTAAATCTTTATTAAACAATATGATTTAAATACATATAAAATATATATAATATAAAAGTATCTCTACACCAAGACACATAAAGGAAGGTACATATGAACAGAGGAACTAGGATGGAAATATTTATGTATATGAAGGCACAAATAAGAAACACAAGGATGACCACAGTGATAAAGTGAAAAGGAACAAATGACATAACATACAGCAATGGTACGTCGGTGCTCAAAAGTTACTAACCAAACCAAGAAGCAAGGCTGAAAACAGTAAAAAGCCTGGTAATGAACGGTGCCAAGTCCAAATGTACCAACCCCAACGTACGTTTTGCTGCAATGAGCTTCGTCAGGGAAGAGAAATTAATGTAGAATAACAGTACAGGATGGGTTCTAGGAATTAATTTGACTCCTCTTCCCATGTAGCTTGTACGAAATACAGCTACCAGCACTAAAAGGTCTAGGTTACATTTTAGGTAAGATTTCTTTATGTAAGCCATCACAACAATTGCATACATAATTAAAATCCCAGAAGGGCTGATATACACAAATCTTACTGCATTGCAAATTAAGAAGGATCTGTTCTTCCTGATCCGCACATATAACTAAAAATAATACTGAGCGTCTCCGAAGCAAAATAACAGTGGCGATTTTTTGTGTAGATGCTACTCACACCTATAACTGCTTGACCCAGATCTACACCAAGAATACCAATTCTTAAGGAAAAAATAGACATGTGGTATGTTAACCCAAGGGAAAATAAAGCCTTCAGCCAAAGGTGATGCCTTTTATTGGTCAAACATAGAAAAACATGTAAAGCTTCAAGGTTTTCTGAACCTCTGACGTCAGTAGATTGAATAAAGAGAATACGTCCTGAAAGCTTATGTAACTGTATATATTTTTTTTCTTGGTCCAAATAAATGATTTCAACTTTGACTAAAGACTCAAGTCTCCAGAAATAAAGTCTAGTACAAGGAAATCACTTCTTGTGGGTAATTACACTTCACTGAAAGACAAGTAGAATAGCACTTGATAAGAGTAATAGAGACACTTAGGAAGTATTTTTGCAGCATGCAAAATAATTTACTGTTAAGTAATTGCAATTTTTCCTTACTCTTTGATGAGTAGGATATTTAACACACACTCGCTCTAGTACAGCATTTGCTGGGGATCCAAATGTAGTTTAAAACATCTTATTAAGCTATTAAGGCATTTAAAAGTTTGGCATTTTTAACTAAATGCTTTAAACACATAAACAAATACATAGCTTAGGATTGAAATGTGAAACAGATATGAAATTCGTAGCTTTGGCTGCTGGTTAAAAGCTATACAATGTAAAGGATTTAGAAACAACAGCAAGAAAACAAATTTACAAAATTGTGTTAGCAAACTAAAATGGTTTTACCTCCACCACCAGACCCAGATCCTCCTTCTGAAATACAAAAAGACAGAATGCAAGGTTTAGGTAAACATCAAAGAGCCATACAGTGTAAAAATCACGATCAAATGTGTGTTTGTTGTTCATAATACATTATAGATCAATAGGGCAAATGTAGGATTGTTTAACCTTAAATAATACATCTGTTTGGCTGCATTTTTAGCTGCTATAAAATGATATGTCCAAGGGTAATGTCAGACATAAAAGATGCAGTCAGAACGAGTAACCTTGATGGAAAGCAACATGTTAGTGTTTTGTCACTGAAAGATATTTAAATCATTCTGTCACTTACAAAATAATGTGGGAATATTTAGAAATAGTCAAACACAGAAAAAGAGTAATAGGAATAGAAATCACTGACTTGCAATGCATTACAAGAAGATTCATGCTGAGACTCTGCAACATATCTATAAGTAATTAGAACAAGAAACACATTATGTTTCTTTGCAGATTGTAAGAGAATACTGAAATGCTACTTGACGATACATCTTTAATGCATATGGTAGCCGAGTGTAACCTTTAAAGGGCTATGCCAGTGTCCCAAAGAGCCCCTAAACAAACCATGAATATGAAAGTACTTTCAAATGCACTGTACAAAGAAAAAAAATGAAAAGCTGTCCTACCTCCTTCATGTCAAAACATCCCGCTCCACTGATTGGCTGCTTGAAGCAGCCAATCTGTGGCAGGACAGCACTTGCAATGGCATATTATAATATAAACTACTCCAAGGGTTGAGCAGTTAATACATGCCAGAATAGGATATTCAGATATTCTTTGTGTGTTACATTGTTTTTGAATATTTTTTTGTGGTTGTACATAGTTACAGGCTGTGCAGTGGAAACATTGAAAGCAGCCTTTTGTTGGCTGCTATGCTATCTATGAAGGATAGATTTACTAGCATATCACCAACATTTTTGGTTTATTTGGTAGTACTTTACGCAGTGAGTTGTCAGACCTTAGAATCTCTCAATGTTTGTTGAAGATGGAACCTACCAGAGGCCATGCTTTATGGCATGTGCCTACAATTCGTATTCGTATGGTGGAGACTCACCGACTCTATCCCACCGTTTTTGTGAGTAACAATCCCCTAGCTAAATCTAAAGGAGTGGCAGTGCTTTTTTCCAGCCGTGTCCCCTTCACGGTGATGGACACTCTTGTTGACCCTGAGGGGCGCTTCCTGTTGGTAAAGGGGACAATTTTGCAGCAGGTGTATACTTTTGCGAATGTTTACCTCCCTAATCGGGGGCAGCATGTTGCTCTCCGTGCGGTCCTAGGCGAACTTGACCTTTTCCAAGAAGGTTTCCTGGTTTTAGGGGGGACTTTAATGTGGCTCTGCACCCAGCGCTTGACACTTCCGCGGGCTCCACGCGTACTCCTCGTCATGTCTTGCGGAAGATTCTCTCTCTTCTCACGGACCGCAAGCTGGTTGATTGCTGGAGGGCTCTTCATCCTGCTGTTAGGGACTACACTTTCTTTTCTACGGCTCATTGCACTTACTCTAGAATTGATTATTTTTTCGTTCCGTGTCAGTTTGCCCCGCTTCTCCGTGGCTCCGCAATCGGGGTCACTACGTGGTCCGATCATGCCCCTCTTTCCCTCTCTCTATCCTCTTCTTTGACCCGTCCGTCTGGACGTTCCTGGCGTCTTAATGAGTCTGTTCTTACGGATGTCGTGTTTTGTGAGGAGACTTCTCGCGTCCTTGAGAGCTATTTTGCTGACAACTTAGTGCCGGAGACCCCCTTACTGACCGTGTGGGAAGCACATAAGTGTGTGGTTCGGGGTGACCTTATTAGCGCCTGTTCCCATCGTAGCCGCCGTGAGGCGAAGAGGATTGAGGAGCTTTATGGGCAAGTAGCAGTGGCTGAGCAAGCTCACAAATCTTCGTTGTTGGGGGATGACCTGCAACGCCTCCTGGCCTTGCGGGGTGAATTGGCCTCTCTTCTTAATTATAATATGCACCGTTCCTTTCTGAAAACCCGGGCCTTGTTTTACGAACATGGCAACAAACCGGGTAAATATTTGGCTAGGGCTCTCCGTGCTGGTCGGAAATCTACCTATGTTTCCCAGATCCGCTCTTCTGATGGCGTTACTAGGTCTCTCCCTGCTGACATTGCTAAGTGCTTTAGGGACTACTATGAGAGCTTATACAACCTTCGTTCGGACGCCGACACTCTGTGCTCTCCCACCGCTGTTTCCTCGGTCCGATCCTATCTGGCGAGGACAATTGGTAGGAAATTGACTGCGGAGGAATCTTCTCCTCTAGATTCTCCAATTACCTTGTCGGAATTTACTCTGGCCCTCCGTTCTTCTCAATCTGGTAAATGCCCTGGCCCCGATGTGTTTCCTTTGCGATATTATACCGTTTTCCGGGAGCTTCTGGGCCCTCATTTTGTGAGAGCCTTCAACTCCATTTTGGATGGCGGTCGTATCCATGAGCATACCTTGGCCGCCTCGATTGCTGTGATTCCTAAAGATGGTAAGGACCCCGCATTATGCAGTAGCTATCGCCCTATCTCTTTACTGAATGCCGATTTGAAATTATTTGCTAAGATCCTGGCCAACAGAATGAAGCCTCTCATGCCTCTGCTGGTTCATCCCGACCAAACCGGATTCATTCCGGGTAAGGAAGCTAGAGATAGCACTATCAGGGCCTTATCTCTCATGCATTACGCTAGGCACACCTCCACCCCAACCATCCTGCTGTCCACTGATGCGGAAAAGGCATTCGACAGGGTGGACTGGGGCTTTTTGATGTCCACCCTCGCTCATATGGGCTTTGGTCCGGGGCTACTTACTTGGGTAAACTCCCTCTACACCACCCCCACGGCTCGCGTTCGCGTTAACGGTTCCTTTTCTGGCCCTTTTTGTATTCGTAATGGGACCCGGCAGGGTTGTCCGTTGTCTCCTCTACTCTTTGTACTTACCTTGGAGCCTCTACTCCAGGCAATCAGGCTGAATCCTGCTGTTGGCGGCCTTTGCATAGGGGGTGCTCATCATAAAGTACTGGGCTATGCTGATGATCTTTTATTTGTGGTCACTTGTCCCTCGGTCACCCTCCCTAACATCATCCGGGAATTTTCGGCCTATGGTACGCTCTCCAATTTTAAAATTAACAACTCCAAATTGGAAATTCTAAATGTCACTCTTTCCCAAGTAGTCTCGTCCCCCCTGCGATCCTCCTTTCCCTTTGCGTGGTGCGACGCTAAACTTAAATACCTAGGGGTTTGGCTTTCCCCTGACTTCTCCCAACTCTTTGCTTTTAACTTTTTACCCCTTCTCGCTGCCGTCGCCGCGGATCTTCAGTCTTGGCGGCGGTTGTCGGTCTCTTTGGTTGGTAAGATTAATATTGTTAAAATGAACATCATGCCCCGTTTATTTAATCTGTTCCAGACCCTCCCTATCGCTGTTCCCCCTACCTTTTTTGCCTCTCTTAAGACGACGCTTCTGCGTTTTGTGTGGAATTCGCGGACCCCCCGAATCCGCTTCTCTACTTTGATTCTTCCTAAGTCTCAGGGCGGCTTAGCCTTACCTTGCCCCCGCTCTTACTATAGGGCCTGTCACTTGCTCCGAGTCCTGGAATGGTCTCATGACCCTAGTCATAAGCAATGGGTAGGGATTGAGTCCGCATTGTTGGGTCTTCCTGTCGCTGTGTTGCCCTGGCTTTCGCCCCAGACGGCCCGGGGTGTTGTGCTGCCCCATCCTTTCATCCGTGCTACATTGGATGCCTGGCTTTCCGTTGTGCGGCAGACTAGGTTATCCACCATTCCCTCTCCCCTGACATCCATTCGCAATAACCCTGATTTCCCTCCTGGGATGCACGCCCCCCTCTTCCCCTCCTCCCCCCCTATGGGTAGGTCCGACATCCGCTCCTACCTGACTGCAACTGGTATCAAACCGCTGGCTCAGCTTGCTACGCACTCTCCTCCCTCCCTTACTGATGTGCTCCACTACGCTCAGCTACACAGTTTCTACCGGTCCTTGGTTCAAAAACATAATGTGTTGCGAGATCTATCTAAGTTTGAGGACCTTTGTGTGGCACCCTCCCTTCCCCCCCATGGCATCTCACGTCTCTATGGCCTCCTTCTTGAGGCCTTCAGCTCTGGCTCTCCCCCCTTCATGGGGCGTTGGGAGGCTGACTTACAGATTGTTTTATCCTCCGAGCAATGGGAGAAGGTCTGTGTCCTTACTCATCGTTGCTCTAGGAATAACACTGACCAAGAAATGTCTTATAAATTGCTGGCCCTTTGGTATCGGCCTCCCTCGGTTCTCTCCGCTTATCGCTCGGATGTTCCCAACGCTTGCTGGAGATGTGCCGCGGTTCCAGGCTCTCTTCTCCATCTGTGGTGGCTCTGCCCCTGTATCGTCCCCTTTTGGAAATCCATCCACCTTCAGCTGTCTCGCTTTACGGATAGGGCCATTCCATTTACTCCGGATTTTTTCTTCTTTTTCACATGCAGTACTCCGCCTCCTGGTTCCGGAAGTCGGTCCTTCGTCACCTCCTCACTGCGGCTAAGGCACTGATCCCCTTGCATTGGGGTAGTCCTGACCCGCCTACCCTTAAAGAATGAATTCTCCGGGTGGAACAGGCCCGGGTATTTGAGGAGTTCCACCTTTCTGCGACAGGGGCGACTGAGAGATACCAAAAGACTTGGTTCTATTGGTTGGAGTTTGTGTCCGGTCCCTTGGCCCGTTCTCTGCTTACCTGATTATTTTGCTTCTTTTCTCTTGTCCTCCCCGCTGCTTTTCTGTCTCTTCTCCGTTTTCTGTCTTTCCACCCCCCCCTTTTTTTTCTCTTCTCCCTCTTGTTCTCCCTTGGTCCTCCCTGTTGCCCCGTCCCTTTGTTCCTCCTCCTCCCTTCCCTCCTCTGCCCCCTTCCCTCCCTCCCTTGTTGCCCCCCTACTCTACCTAAGGTACTTATCGTTTCTACCCTACATTTTCGGCTTGCTGCTACGTACTGCTCTTACACCCTTGTGCACCGTATGGGTTCTTCCTTGAGCCGCCCTGACTGGCATTGGCCGAGTACTTGTCCTGCCCGGCCTGTGCTTCGTCCGGGGTTTGATTCGCCTTGTATTGATGACCTCATTGTTTAACCTTTCCTGTGCTCTTTGCTCCTCTCCCACACTTACTAAACCCACGAGGCGCGCTGTCGCCTTTGCCTCCTGCGCCATGCACTCCGTCGCAGACTCTTTGTGAGTGCGACCTCTCCTGTTGGTGTGCGCCTTCTCGCATGGCGAGTTTTTCATTACTGCCTGTATATTTTGCCTCCACTGGACTTCTGCCTGGTCCCGTGGCTTGTTATTGCCTCCCGGGTCCTCTCGGGCTCGCTATTGTATTGGATGCTGCAATGTCCTGTACTGTACCTTATTGCATATACCTTGTCCCCCCCCTTCTTTTCCTTTTTGTATCCCTCCCCAAAACCTTTGAAAAATCAATAAACTTTGATTTACCCCAATTCGTATGGTATTGTCCTGCTACTTGAGTCATAGTCTGAGCTAATAAGCTTGTCCCTTTTTTACGTTTAGAGGCTTGTTTGAGCCACTTATCCATTTTTCCCTGTGTTATTTAGGAGTTTTTGCCATAACAACAAAATCCTTTACACGATAAACAGTTATGTCTAAGGGGTAGATATTAGTCCACTGGAATACCTCTTTTGAATTGTTTGGGATCATGGCTCATGGATTCCAAGAGACTATTTGTGGCCGTTTCCCGAGTATAAATTGTTCCATATTTAACCCAAATGAGAATGTGTTTATGGTGTTGAGGTGTTTTGTCTGTGATTGATTGCCTTAAATTATGTCACGGCCTGGCGGCTTGTTGATATTTTTATGAACTTTGATCAGACAGTATAGCGTTGCAGTTGTGGGGTTCTTGGGCATGATGTGCCTTAATTCTATTGCAGAAATTGTCTTATTCAATAAGGTTTTAGTGAGGAGTATATGCAGTTCTTTAAGGTGTTAAGTTGTGGGATTGCCCTTCCAAAGCTTATACCCTACCTCTAGACTAAGGATGCATATACACATTTCAATGTAATCCAGTTTGTTCATAAGTACCACATTCCCCCCCTTTATCCGATGGTTTTATAAATAGTTCTTCATATTCCCTCAATTCTTTGAGCGTATGACATTCATTTTCTGTTAAATTCAATAGTGATTCAATTTTAGACAATTGTTCTAAGTCATGTGTTAACAAGATTCACAAGTGTTCTTTCTTAGGTCTTAGTAATCAATGGGGGTGAAGGTACTTTTTTGGACTAAGTTGCGTATGGCCATTTTTCTTTTCTTCCAATTCCAAGAGGGTTTTATATTCTTCCACATTCAATCACAATAGTTAGGCATCCGTAAGTTTCTTATTTTAATTAAAGATAGTAAAGCTAGCTTTCTCCCAAAAAGATTCAGATTTTTAACCCATGTAAAGCAATCAAATCTGGTCTTGATACAAACCTATACCTTTTGGACAAAATTCTACAGTGATGATCATTTAATTGAATTCTTGATAAATTAATGTTTGCATATATATTTTTTTTTCTATTTCTTTGAAAGATGTTATTTGTTTTGATATCATTCTGGTCCCTCTGAAATTCATTTTGTTTGTGATTTTTTATGGAGCAGTTATATTTATCCAAATTTTTATTTAGAGCACTTTCCATATCAGATACTATTACAATTACCTTCATACATTACAGACACGACGGATGCTCTTAATACCTTAAACAATTCAACAGCTAAGGACACATGATTTTTAGTAAGCTTTGATGTGTTAGTGCTTTACAGTAACATCCCCCATGATCAGGGTATCTCGGGAATGTCATATTGTAAATATCAGTCTGTTTGTATGTTCAGCTATAGGATATGCTATGTGGCTTTTGCTAAGCAACTCAAAGATGTCTCCAGGAGCCCACACCTGCTTATCTCTAGCTTCTGAAATATATTTTATTTTGAAAATGCTCCTAGAACAAAAAATAAAAATGTACAGTCATACCTATGGCTTGAAAGCTTGCGAGTGTGGTAGATATTATAATAAACCTTACCTAAATGTAGTTTTTATTTACTGTAACATTACTTTTTTCTCTAGTTGAATCATGGGTTTATTTCAGAGATTAATCCTTGTTATCAAGGCTGCAGGGTTCTCTAGCATATGAGAACATTAGTTCTACTGATGCAACACAACAATACGCCACAGTTTAATTAGTAATTCATTTATTATCAAAATGCCACTAAGAGATGATATATGTACTTGTTAAAAATATGTGAGTTTTAGACAAATTCATGGGGGTTTTACATGGAACAGTAACTCAGTGAAAAACTATTTGGTTCTCGTTCAGACATGAATGTTATTTGCTCTACGGAATCTGGAAAAAGTGTGAATGAGACTACCCTATCATTTCCATTCGCTTTGGTTCAAGATATTATGTTATGCTAGGAAAGTAATAATGAAGAAGGCAGACTATCTGACCCAAAAAACTCAACCTTCGCACTAGTTAAGATATGTACAGTTGGATATACTGCAATACTACTTGGAATACTATGATTTTAAATATCAAATATTAATATTTCATTGTGATATAGTAAAACAGAAGTAATATATAAATTTAGACAACAGAGATGATGCACTTAAACTTTTAATTTTCCTGTCATTTCATTAAAAGTTGCCACGTGGATTAAGCAATTAATGAATATAAAGCAGACTGAGTAGCATTCAAAATAGTGTATAATGTATTCACTGAAAGGTGAAAACTGAGAAATGCTTTAATTACATAGAATTGTTTTTAACAAAAGAACTAACATGAGATTCTAACAGTAAACTAATCAATAAGGTAGCATGTACAGTAGTGCTAAATTGTAAAAGATCTATTCTGTTATAAACCATACTTTTTATTGCAAGGACATTGAATGAAGGTTTTGGTAAAGAGATGATATTTAATATATTTAAAATAGGAATGGATAAAATATTGGTTAGGAATATTTGTATAACGAATGAACATTGTTGGGGAATCCAAAGTTCCAAAGTTAAGAGAAAAGCTACTAAAATGGTTCATGGTTAACAGGGTAAAGCATACCAGGAAAAGTTGAAGGATCTAAACGTATATAGCCTGGAAGAAAGACATAACAGGGGGATATGATATAAACATTTAAATACTTAAATGGAATCAACATGATAAAGGCACAGAGATTATTTAAAAGACGATATACTACCACAACAAGAGGACATAGTCTGAAGGGGCAAAAGGTTTAAAAGTAATATCAGGAAGTGGATAGAATAGCCTTCCAGCATATGTGGTAAATGGTAATACACTGGAGTTTAAGCAAGCATATGATAGGCATAAGGCTAAGCTTGATATAAAAAAAAGCCATTGACTAAGGAAAGTATTCAGAGGTTGAGCAAACTAGATGGGCCGAATGGTTCTTACCTGCCGTCACTTTTTATGTTTCTATGTATGAGTATATACTGTGTATATATGTTTTTGTTGTTAGAGTAGCTGTATGCATGTATGTATGTTTTAGTGTAAAGATGCCCTGACTATCATACCCCCAACTCCTATACCCAACCCCAATCATTTCCCCCATCATCATATTCCTCCCTTCCATCATTTCTATCCCCTACCATTATCACCACACATTGCAGTACACTCATCCCGTCCACCTTCATGCTCCCTAAAATAACTTATTATTATCTCTATACCAATCCTTTTTTTCTAATTCATCGTAATACTCTTCTGTTAACATATCCCCATTCATATTCATATAATATTCAATAACAAGTTTCATTAATTAATACAATTTAACACAGGGTCATAACTAGAAACCACAGAGACACCAACTTCACGCAACATATCCCACAGTGCCACATTTACCCAGACAGCTGTGGGTGTCATCTTTGCCCCAAACCACTTATTTGTGCTATCTTTGCCCCACGTACCTTGCCTGTGTCACCTTTGCCCCAAACACCTTGTCTCTGCCATTAGGACCCTAAACAGCATGCCTGTGTCATCTTTGCACCCAAACAGCTTTTTCACAGCATGTGCCATCCTTGTCCTCAAACAGTTTGTCGATGCCCCCAGTTTGTCAGTGCATCTTTCCCCCAAACCTCTTGTAATGGCCCCAAACAGCCTGCCTGTTCTATCTTTGCCAAAAAGTTTCAGTGCCCCAAACAAACAGCCTACACACCCATGCTCACACATAGAAACACCTACAAAAGTGACATATATACTCATGCTCACATACACTTACACATTCATATTAAAAAAGAAACATGCATGTATTCTAACAAACATACATACATACATGCATACATACTCTCTCATACCCTTTCCTCACCCATCAAATCTGTGTTGACTGGAATATTCACAGGGGGGGCAATTATTAGCGTAGCTGCGCACAGGGTGGGTAGCCCACTGGGAAACCTCCCAGTATCCCCATAGGCCAGTCCAGCCCTGGATCAAAAAGTGCACACCATGCACAGTCACAGTCCAAACAATCATCAAGAGCCTGAAAATGAAAGATCCTCTATGTAAGTTTAATTAGATTAATAGACAATAAACAAGTTGGATATCATTTGTTATTAGACCATATGCATATAAGAATAATACATTTGCATATGGTGCAGCATGTTGTCATTGTGTCAAATACAAAACTTGTTTTTTCTGTAGTGCTAAACATTTGCAAGCAATATATTTTATTTAGCTTCTTTTACAAACTACAAGTCCTTAACCCATTCAATGATATTTCCTACTATAAAAGACAATATTTTTGTTGTTTACTATTTTATTCATATATAGGCTCAAACATATCATTTTTGTTGCATGTAGGGTGACAACATTTCATTTTAATCAAAAGGAAACAGAAAAACTTGTGTATTATAGATCATAGAATCGCTGATGTGGCGTTTGGGTCACAAATTACTCTTATTTGGGTTCAATCTAGAACTATGTAACAATCATACTTTCGATACTAATTGTCCAAATGAAGTTAAGTGAATTTTACATCTATCATAATGTTATTTAATACAAAGTATTAAAGACAGATGTCTCAGGGAATTATCTCCTTTGTGTGATGAAGTAGACAGTAATATTAATGATGATTACATCAGCCAAGAGATTTCACTCATCATATGTTGTTTCTATAGTAGCCTGGTCAGCACATTTTCCAATGAATTTTGCCACTATTCTGTTTTTAATGTTAACCTTTTAATTCCCATTCCCCTGAAGAGTTATTTCTGCTTCCTGCAATCTTATTCTAAAATGTTTTTTCTTAATCTAAAAACAAAGCTAAAATGTCTACACATTATTCCAATAAATAGTAAGAACAGGTTTACACTAATGGGAAAATTACAAGTACAAAGCAACAAAATCTTTTTTTTTTTTGTCGAAAAACTTGACAAACAGCACAATTTGGGAACCAGTGAATGCTTAACATTTTTTTTAGAATTATAAATAACAAATTCAACCATTTCTGCAGGTGTGGTATTTAAGAACTTTTGTTGTATAGAACATGCAATTGTTGGCACCTAAAAATAAGGTCCCTAATTTTCCGGTTTATGAACATATATATAGATATATATAGTCACACAATATATAACTCCAGGTTAATATGATAAGTGGTTTATATATTTAGTGTCTAGAGGGTCCAGTCATTACACATTTCTTAATGGGGCAGTAATATTGAGGAAGCTGGATTCAGATTTAATTTGCTACCAATACAGCGCTCAGTCTTAATGTTTTCTCCTATATATATTTTTATTTCAAGTGTATCTATTATTTTTAACATTCTGAAGCATCTTCGCAATTCATATATATATGCACCAGGGGCACCTTGGCCCTTCTTTTCAGCTGGTCAGGAAGCTTAATGGACCAGCTACTAAAGTCTCAGTCAATTATGAACGCGTTAAATATTCTAATTTGAATTTCTCATGCTTTATGAGGGGGGAAACAAATTCTTATTGTATTTTTTTGGGGTGTTTTTCTTGTAATTTGGCATAAAGTCAGTTGGGTGTATGGAATAACAAGGATGTTAGGTAACATTTACACCATCCCTGGAACATATATGGTTTAGGTTGTCATGTTAATGGGTCCCTTGGCTGGGTTTGCCCACTAAGATAAAGGTTGCTAGACTTTTGTCCTAGCAAAATTTGCCTCCTTTAGTGGCTTATAGTGTTTTGAGGGATTTGGGAGAGACCACACTTGGCACCCATTGAGGGTCTTGTTCTAAATTACACAGTGCAATTCACACTATTAATGGTAATAGGTAACATTCAGACTATGACTGTAAACTTTATGTTTATTGTTTCGGTTGTTATGTTAATGAGTCATTTGGCTGCTCTTTCCCTCTAGGTTGAAGGTCACCAGCCTTTCCCTGTTCATGACAATGATCCCAATTCCTGATGGCCAGCTCACCTAATAAACCATAGTCTCCAATGAAACAGGCACAGTATAATGATAACATGGATATTCTGTGTAACGTAAACTCCTGACACATCCAAACATTACCTTCACATTCTGTGTGGATTATCTAGCGTAGAATGTTAGCAAGTCAACAATAAATTGGCATCTGTTTTCGATGTTAACATCTGAAGGAATAACACGTACCTGTAACACACGATCCTTCTGATACCACAAGTATTTCACTTTGCTGTTTGCAGGCAGCACCTCTTAAATAGCATTCATTTCGGTATGTGACGCCATTAGAGCCACAAACAGGGATGTAATCATGGGGGCACTGCAAGAAATATGAAAAAAAATAATGATGTTGCGGGTTAGACCATTCATGTGTCCAGTTAAAAAACCATTGTCACAAATGCAAACTATCTAATTTGCCCATAGATGTGCAATGTATTTTGTTTACCCTCAAGGGAAGTATTTCTGGTAAGTTAGTGAAGTAAGTGGACCAAAATTAGCCTCTTTTTCCTTAATAATACGTGGAATTAGAGATCGCTAACTCCTTAATGTTTTTAGCAGAGGCAAACTGATTTTTGCAAGGCACACAGAGATCATTACAACTGTCTTCCCTTTGGTTAAACACACATTAATTCCTTACAGAAAATCCTTATGTTTCAGAAACCACATAGAAATAAGACTCTGTAAAATAAGGCATTCTAAAATAAGTAAAATAAGGCTGTTAATAAACCTGAATTCATCTAAAAATTATCCTACAGGAACAGAATTTCCTAAAAAAAATCGACAACAACCAAACAATCAAATATATTGAAGGAAAACACCCATGAGAAGTTATTGTTGTGTACATGCCCATTATGAAGCAAGTGTACTGGTTTATTTTTGTTATCTGTAGTCATTTAACATCATTTCTTCTGTATAATTGGGAAATGCTCTAGATCTGATATTATCAAACGTAATTTACCAGTGCGCCATGCCATCCGTGAGTCGAGCTTTTGTTTTCCAGCTTTCATAGAAAGTAAATGGTACACCTGAGATTATAGTCAAGGTTTGACAGCTGGGATGAGTGATTATCTACCATTTTCAAGATTGCATTTTAACTTCTATTCTTTACCTCCTTTTGTTCTCAATTCACCTCCAATTCATTTGAGTTTGCTGGGGAATCTACAGTTTCTATGTGGTGCTGCACATACATACATACATGTTATGTATATTGTACAAAATCAAGAATCAGGGTCACTGGTATCTACAGAATTGGGTCATAGCCAAGTTAAAGTAATATGTTTCCCCATCCCCCACTTTCGTGCATTTATTAATTACAATGTAATTAATACAATAATTTATTAATTACAATGTAATAACCAAACTGTCTACCCAGCTGCAAGGTTTGTGTTTGCAGGTAATGCTTCAATAAAATATTTCTAAGACATAATTATTTTCACGTCTCTCTCCAATGTCAGCAAGGTTTCCTAAAGTATATGTGCTCAGATCTTAAAATCAATGTTTTATATATTTTTTTTTAGTTATTTACATAAATACTTGGTAGATTATTAATGCATAAAGCAAGCTAATAACAACACAACAATACAATTTATAAGTAGTTTGAATGGCTACTAAATGTTTACAAAGCTTAATGGTCTGCACAATATTTTTTGTAAGCTGAGTTTTGACCTCTAAATTGTTTGAGGGTCTCCACTTTAGGTAGAATAACTATGATTATGGTTGTTCTTCTGGAAAGGTGATATATTAATGTCTTGATATGTAAAACCTTACAATTCAAAGAGGTATACTTTCTTTTTTGACACAGCTGTACATACCTACTACGAGGAAGGTGACAGTGATGGCCAGGGGTCCCCCAGTCGACCCCTGGTTCCTGTTACACTGTATAATTCCCAATTTATAGAACGTGTAAAAGGAAGCTCTTTTTGTTTCCAAAAACATTACATATGATAATGATCACACATAATCTACATGAATGACTGTGATCACAATAGCAATTTATTCAGCGTAGCATCTGGGAATTAACACACTCATTTTGAAGAATAGGTCTTATTACAATATACTAATGCCAGGAAGATGGAATATCACTCTACAAAAAAGATTTTATATTTGCTTATTTCAATTGGTTTCTTCATTTCTCAATAGCACTGCAGTTAATTTTATTACATGACATTATGATTGTTTTATATAGCACCATCAGATTCCAAAACGCTGTACAAAGGTTAGACAGGACATAACAAATAGTACATAATATTACAAGATGACATACAGAAACAACTGGTGAGGAGAGTCCTGCTCAAATAAGCTTACTATCTAGAGGACGTTAGGGTGTATTATACAAGAGGTAAAAATGCGTTGTTAGGGATGGACCAACATTGGTCCAACCAAGACCAAATAGTAACATAGATTTGGAACAAATCTCATTTTTTACCAGTAAAAACACAAAAATGTTTCAAACTAATTATCTGTTAAAATTCAACTGGCTGTGAAGTACCACATAACAATATACAACTTGAGTGATTTCTGTAACAGGTTTAGATGCTGTTTAACAATTTGAATAAATCACAAAGAAAGAGACGGGGAAAAGGTCTAATTATTAGGTTAATCAAATTGCCTTTTTTTGCTTTTTCTTTTCAGAAAAATAATTCTAATGAAAAATTAATATATACCAGGACTGTGTTCATGAGTAACAAAAAGAAATGTTTTTCTTCAAAAGTTCAATAGTTTGTAGTTTATAAAATATTCTTGCCAACTTTCATGTTTGTTGTTTGTTTGCTCTTTTATATACACCATAAATTTCAACCGAAAGCTCTCTATATATCATTGGCCGCTTCACGCACCAAGAGAACATTCACAGTATTCAACATTTCTTTCTTATATATGTAGTGCTCTCTGTAGCTTGCATATAATTAGATTTCTGATTTTCCCTTACATTTCAGGTGTATCAGCAAAGATAGTAGTAATAGTCATTATATTTCAGATTTAGGTTTAAACATCATAAAATTAAACAGCCTCCTTTTTCATGGGCATACAACAGAGAAACAATTGACTACCAATGGTTTAGAAACTCTGAAATTCTTTTTGTAAAAGCTGCTCTGATTACACCCTATGAACCGCCATTCAAGCACTGCAAAAAAACCATGTTCACTGCATTGTATCAAAGATTTTGCACTATACCCAACTATATTACATTTCCAAGCACACTGATTACCACTCACAGAACCTGTTTGAACTGGCATCCTTACTACAAGCATTCATCACTTATGGCTCAAATCAGAAATTACCAAAAATACATTTTTCATATCTGGTTTATGTTTTTAGGTTCAGAAAATGTGAGTATGTTTTCTTAATTTAAATCTTAACTCTTTATAATCTGGGAGCAGCCCAGTGTTTACTAATTTAGCATAGTCATTTATGATAAAAAAAAAAAAACACAAATATATCAAGTTCCACCTTGCTGCTGACCTATCTGTAAAAAATAATTAAAAAAAACGTGAAAGTCCCATAAATATATCATAGCGTTGCTTTTATTAGTGAAAAAGAAGGTACAGCAGTCAACGGATGTTACAATTACAACCTACTGGCTAAACGTCAGATAATTAGCTCAAGTTGTTCTTAGATGGATTATTTAACAAGATGAATACCTGAAGCTATAACCGCTATGAAAGCTCCAGGACAAACAACAAATTGAATACTTTAATGCTTGTGATCAAGAACAGTGTTTCCAAGGCCTGCAAGTTAAAACAAGATTTTAATAAAATAGTCAGTGACTTCAATTAACCATTTGTGAATGTAATTGCGGTTATACATTCTTTTTTAAAGATTTTTATTTTAACCTCCTTACAGTAATCCGCATGCCGCATTACCACATGCATAGGTTTTTGGATCATCTTTTTTAATAAGGCCGACTTGGATAACTGACATAATATGTCATCACATTGGTTTCAAAAAGAAGAGTTCAGCCTATGGTGAGAAATAGTATATAGGAGCTGCTTGGTTGCTGGTGGACGGTCTCCATATCTCTACGCAATGCATTACTAGAGAGAGAGTAAAATAATATATTGTCCTGTCCACGTGTGTCCATGGTACCACAGGCTTTGAGGCGGCATGTGGGAGTTTCTTTAATACAGGTGGATGATCCTCGTATCTCTGTGCTCTACCACAGGGAGAGGAAGGAGGAATCAATTATCATCTGGTGCACTGTGTCCACAATACCATTTGCTTTATTATCTATTAGAAACATCAATATCTTGTGTTTCTTTGTTTCTCAAATATGTGGAATATTTTACCTAAGCATTGGTCACTGCATGTAAGCTAAATTTGAACACACTGTCCATTTCTCCAGAACATATACACATTTCACACGTACAATGCCCTCCATTAATATTGGCACCCTTGGTAAATATAAGAGAACAAAGAAAACAATAACATACACATGTAACCCCATGTTACACCATACAAATAAATAAATGAAAAGTAGTTTGTATGCTAATGTGACAAAAAAGTATAAAATTACCTGTAAGTAAAAAACCTGTCAATGTATCAGGCTCATCAATATAAAATAAACCTCAAAAATAATAAAAATCAAAAAAGATAGAAAGAAAAAAAAACAGTGTAGTATTTTGATATCCTTTTGGTTGTTATTAAGCATCAATTGAACTCACATGTAACCAACAGGCACTTCAAAAAATCTTGTGTATTTCTTCTCTGTCTAGTGAAGACCTTAGAGACCCCCAGCGAATGCTCAAAAATTCATAAAGGCAAACAAACTAAAGAACATATATAGTGTAGTATTTTTTATAGAAACCTTGATTGTTATTATGCATCAATTGCACTCGCATGTAATCAGGGAATAAGCAGGCACTATAAAAGATCTATTGCATATCTTCTTTATGGTAAAAATCTTGAGTTGGCTCTAAAAAAAGAAGAAAGGACTTCTCTCTATACGATAAATATTCCCCCAAATAATGCCACAATAAATGTCAAAAGATATACAGATAACAATAATTTTAGGCAAAAGTATAAAATATAAAACAGCTAAAAAAATTACATACAAAATAAAACATAAATAAAATCCTTCGTCAGAATGGGTAAGACCAAGAATATAGCTGTGATGAGCTTAACAAAATGGGAAGTGGCTATAAAAAGAAATAGCAAAAGCACCACAAAATGCACATTTGCACCACCATGGCAATAATTAACAAGTTCCAGTCAACTGGGATGTTATGAATCAACCTGGAAGAGGATGTGAGAGGATATTGTCTCAACAAACTGTGAAGAAGATGGTTTGAGTGGCCAAAAAACTCCAAGGATTAAAGCTGAAGAAATCGCAGAAGTTATTTGTTTCTTGGGGTAAGAATGTTTCCAAAATTACAATCCAACATTACCTACATCACTACAAGGTTTTCAAGAAAAGAAAAGAATGGTTTCAAGAAAAAAGCCTCTACTCTCATACAAAAACAAACTCATCTGCCTTCAGTTTGCTGGACACTATTGGAACTTCAAATGGGCTCAGGTTCTATGGTCAGATGAAGTCAAAATTGAGCTTTTGGGCAATAAACCCCACAGGTGGGTTTGGCGCAGACAGAGGTAGCCTTATGTAAAAGTACTTCTATGTCTATGGTTAAATATGGCAGTGGCTTTTTAATGTTTTGGGGCTGTTTTTATGCCAGAGGACCTGGACATGTTGTAAGGATATATGGCATTATAGACTGAAATGAAAACCTGACTGGCTCTGCCAGAAGGATTAAAAAGGGCCGTGTTGAATCTTCCAGCAGGACAATGATCCAAAACATACATAAATCAACACAAAAATGGTTTACACACAAAATCAAGGTCCTACCATGGCCACCCAAGTTCCCTGACTTGAACCCCATAGAAAACCTGTGTGTTGAACAGAAGGAGAGAGTCTACCAGGATGGACCTCGGAATTTGAAGGATCTGGAGAGACTCTGTATGGAGGAATGGTCTCAGATCTGCTGCCAACCTCATCAGGCATCATATGAGAAGATTTAGAGCTGTTATCTTGGCAAAACAGAGGTACCACAAAGTATTGACTAAAAGGGTGCCAATAATTGTGCCCCACACACACACACATATTTCACTTTAAAAAACAAACAAACCTGTGTTACGTTTGCAGTTGTTTAATATCCACAAGAGCAGAGTATTTCTGTGTATTTTTTTATAAAAAGATCAAAGCGTTAAACAATAGACACTTTTAGTGGAGGGCATAGTACATGGCAAGTGCTGCACTGTAGTACATGGGAAGTGTAATACAGGGATTCACTTCTTTCTGTGAGTTTATACCTCCCACAAACTGCAGAGTAGTATATTACAAGTATTAGTCGATAACAAGTAAACTGGATGTGCCCGCTGGATAAAATGGACAATTCAGTCACCCTAGTGCCAAAGCCTACAAAATAAATTCTTCCCTTGTCCTAAAAACCAGCTTTCACCTTATTGTTGTTTCTAAGACTGCCAGACACAAAGGATGGATGACTGTATTGTGTTATAAATTAACAATAGCTAAAACAAACATGTTATAAAATTAGGAAAACTAAACAAGTAATTATGAATATATATATATATATGCAAGACACAGATGTTTATTGAGTAAGAAATCGTTTATTAGTATTGACAGTAAGCTTTATAGGGCAGCTTGGATCCTGACAGCACCAATATTGTCAATGAAGGGCTGCAGGGCACAAATAAACTTAAATTGAACTTGCAAATGTTTTGCAAAATGTAACCAGTAACTGTATAATTCTGATGCCCTTAGGAAAGATTGAAAAAACCCCGCATCTAGCTAGAATTAAAAATAAATAGTTTAATCACCATTCTGTTCTCTTAAGCCCCTTATGCTATGAGAGGGATGTGTTAATATATTTTTGTTAATAAATAAAAAAAATAAAGGAAAATATCTGCCCCTAACCCAAAGCACCACAGATAGGGGGATGGGATAAGGACCATTCAGTACATCCTCTGCAGTGATAACAGTAGTAGCCTATTATTAAAGTAAATTAAGAATGCAATGCATAATGCTACAGAAATAAATGCTTTGTTGGTCTGCCAGGCTTCATATCTTTACGTAGGTTTTTCTAAAACTCCTTTTCATCTCCTATTCCATAAGTGGGAAGGGGTCCAAACTTGAGGTCATATATAAAAGTTTTAAACATTTCAAACTTCCAAACAGCTCAGGAGTATATGAATTTCTGAATTGCTGTCTTTCAACTTTGTGTACCTTAAGTTGATATGAGTAGAATTCTGTTTGGGTTTAGGTGTGTAAATGTCAGTTAATATTAGTAAATATAACTAAATATAAACATTTTGTCCATGTTGTACAAGTTAATTTGCCTTTACTGCCAATTCATTTAACCTTAAGTGAACAAACCCAATAGAGTAGGGGAAAATATATTTTATATATATATATATATATGCCCCCTAGATATGCCAACCTGCCCCCCAAATAAGCTTTATGCCCTCTAGAAGTGCCACTCTGCCCTCCTGAAATGCCACCCCCGACTTACCAATGCAGCCCCAGACTCCCTGGTGTCTAGTGGGGCCGGCCGGTGGACATCACCTCCACTGCCAGTACTTCCGCCAGGGCTTCTATGACGGAGAAGCACCGGCAGCAGAGGTTGTCTACGCACATCGCTGCAGCTGGTAAACATCTGTGTGATAAGCATAAACAACCTCTACTGCCGACACTTCCGCCACGGCTTCTATGGTGGAGCACTGGAAGGTTATGTCACGCTGGTGCTCCACCATAGAAGCCCCGGCGGCAGTGGAGGTTGTCTATGTGCATCGTGCAGACGTCCACGGCTGCCTGAGCAGGGATACACAAAAAAAAAAAAAAAAAAAAAAAAACACCCGCTCAGCGCCCGGAACTGGATGTCCCGGGAGTTCGGCGACACAAACTGAGCATCCTGCGCTAAACCCCGAATACAGGCCACACCACCATTTCGAAGACCTAAAGTGTGTGGGGGGTACATCTTATATTCGGGCCAATACCGTATTAACAAGCACTATATAAAATCTAGGATAGTAAACATATATCATCATCTCCACAGGCAATATACTTAGTTGACCTATATACCGACAAATCAAGAGGTAATAAAATGCGCTACCTAAGGTAGAATTTTACCTTGCTTAAAACACATATGAGGTGCTGGCAGCTCACCAGGCTTCCAATAATTGGTATGAAAACAGGAAATTACAAAGAAAAAGCTCTTTGTTTACAAAGAAAGGTATGATTGACAGATGCATTGCTTTTGTAGACAACTATGCTATCTTTCTGCCATTTAAGTGTGAACTGTTTCTGAAAGCATAAATAGTTATGGAAAAAGAGGAAATGTTCCTTAAAAGGGTGAAATGAGTAAGTATAAAAAAAAATTAGACACAAACTGGTTAGAGTTTCCACCAATTAAGGACTACACGGCAGGCAGCCTATATACCTAATCAAAGATCATTACATTTTCTCATGTGTCTGCAAAGGTATATGTCATTTAGAATTATATTTAATATTCATAAATGAGAAACATGTCTTTTATGAACAAATCATGTGATAATGAGCAAGCTGATACTATAGGAAGATAATTGTTACTGTTTCAAAGGTTTAATTACTGTATGAAACACTGCTACATATGTATTAGAAATCAAAGCTTATCTCTGTGACAGCAGCAATCTTAACTGCTTGTCACAAGAGTTGTTAAATTATTCCTCTCATTTCCTGAAAACTGATCATTTCTGTCAACATAGAAGAAGGTCAGTTGATAAAAGCAAAGGAGAACAGGAGAAATAAACTATTATAAATATACACACACAAGTCCCTCTTCATACAAATATGTCATTGAGCATAGCTGTGGTGATCAAATGATAGTATTAGCTTTTCATCTAGGCAGCAGCCTTAATGGTTCCCTTTCCCAGAAAATAAGATGATGATGGTACATGGTCAAGATTGTTCTGTTTTTTTATATAAGCTCAGTACCTAGTAGTTGGCGCTGCTCTGGCAAATCTGAGACTACCGACTGTTATGAATATATTAAATGCTAGTATGGTCTGCCACCATTACAAAATTGGGTACAGCAAAATCACAGTGAGATGGGGGGGGGGGAAAGCAGTTGTTTCACAAATTCCTAAATTATTCACAGTGTAAAACTAGAGGGTCACAGGCTTTGATCTAATGCAAGCAGGTTGTACTATACTTAGAGAGAAGTGAAGAGCCTTCCAGCAGAAATGGTGGAAGTTAACACAGTGAGGAAATGTAAACATGCACGGAATAGGCAATTCCTAAATATGAGTCAAGATCAAGGACTGGTTAAGGTTTAAGTCTTCACAACAGAAATAATGGGCAGACTACAGAGGCCAAATGGTTCTAATGTGCCATCAAATTCTAAGTTTCTATGATTTAGAATAGTGCCCTCAGCTGCACACCAGACTTGCCTTGCCCCTCTGCGCTCGTCATATTATGGCCAGGGACATGCTAAGGTGGATACAGAGGGAACCAAGGCACAAACCAACTCATAGAGTTTGAGCTGCACTAATGTAGGCTCCCTGTGAGGTAAGATAGATACATATGTGTGTATACGTGTTAGCATATGGTGGTGGAGTGTATGTTGATGTATGATGTTAGCATGTGCATGCGTGTAAATGTACGTTGTTTAAGAGAGTCTGGTTTAGGGTATGGCATCAGTGTGTATGTTTGTATGGTTTGTGTGTAAACCTATGGTATAATAGTATGGTATGTTAGTATGTGTTAGTGGATAGTGTTATTGGGAATGTGTGGGTGTTAGAGCGAGTGTGTGTTGGTTTATAGTATGTGTTTTATGTGTATAATGTTAGAGTGGTTATGTGTGCTAGCAAGTCTGTGTGTTAGTATGTGGGTTAGTTATGGGGGTTAGTCACCACGAACCCTAGCTTAACTCTTAGCCAGGTGCTCTGCCTCAGGTCACAAATGGTAAA
>VKOC01007419.1:0-11241 GCA_009364415.1 Spea multiplicata | reverse complement strand
ATGCCTGTTAACCCTCTATATGCCACTGTGCCCAATGAAATGCCTTTTGAGCCCCTATGTGCCACTCTGCCTCCAGGGATGCCTTATACCCCTATATGCCACTCTGCCCCATAATATGCCTTTTAACCCCCTAAATGCCAGAGTGGCATATAGGGAGATATAAGGCATTCCAGGAGGCAGAATGGCATATAGAGGGTTAAAAGGCATTTCTGAAGGCAGAGTGGCATTAAGGGAGTTTAAAGGCATTTCATAGAGCACTCTGCCTACAGAAATGCCTTATGCCCCCCATTTAACACCCCCTCCCAACTTACTGGTGCTTCTGACTCCCGGTGCGTTGTCCAGGCAGTGTGTAGACGTCTACGCGATCCGCATAGACAACTTCCGCTGCAGCAGGAAGGAGGTGTGGTTAGCAGCAGGGGGTTGGCCGCGTCCATCGCGCAGACCTTCCTAGGCTGTCAGTGAGGAGAGTTCCCCGCACCGGTGCAGGGCATTGTCTTGGACAGTCGGGGAAGGTCTGCGCGATGGACGCAGACAACCCCCGCTGCTAACCACACCTCCTTCCGGCTGCAGCGGACAACGCACCGGGAGTCAGAAGCACCGGTAGGTTGGGGGGGCATAAGACAGGAGGATCCAGGTCCCCTGCAGCACTACGGGGGATCTGGATCTTAGTCTCATAGTCAGACCTATTTGAGGTCTGATTATAAGACGACCCTGATTATAAGACGAGGGGGTATTGTCTTATAATCGCGCAAATACGGTATTAGTTTGTGTCATTTCTTGTGGGAATTTTCGTTCTTGAACTATACTGTTGAAAGTAGTAGTTAAATGGGTTGCTAATTGAGGACTAAAAAATTCATAGAAGAGATCAGTAAATCCATCTGGACCGGCGGTTTTCCTGGTTACCAGTTTGGATACTGCAGATAAATCAATCCTGTCACTCTGAATGTTTGAAAGTGTGGGAAAGGAGATATTTATATCTTTCGTATTCTACTTATGGGGTAAATTATACCGTCTGCTCCATAAACAGTCTTTATTTTCAACACTCTTGTCCATTCTGATGTTTCTAATTTTATTAGTAAGAATTGCGTCTGCTCTGTTGCTCTTGGCAAAGTATTTTAACCTAAGTTTCTGTAAATTAAACAGTTATCTCCATAGGTTTTTGTCTTGTTTTGAGTGTCCTTGATTTCTGCTAGTTATTAGATGGTAAGGTTTATTCTTAAATATTTTCTTTAAAGTAATACGCAATTTCTGTTTTTGGTAGCTCAATATTGTGTGGATTTTGTATTAAAAAGTCATTAAATCTCCATGTTGATCTATTTCTTTGTCTAGAGTCTTCAATGCCCCATATAACGGGGGGTTATGGTCTGACCGGGGAATTTCCTCGATACTGGATTTCAGAGTTTTTCCCAGTATCTCCATATCTCCCCACACCATGTCAATTCGAGAGTATGATCCATGGACCCCTGATAAATCAGTTAAATCTGATTCTTTAGGCTGTTGTATTCTCCAGATATCAAGGAGGTTGAATTTATTTTTAGAGTCTCTTAAGGTTTTCCTTCTTTGATCAAAGATTTATCTAACGTTGCTTGTCTCATAATTTTTTTTTATCTTGATACAGATTTAAAATCATATTAAAGTCCCCGGCCATTAGGCGTTTACCTACTTTTACCTTCTCAAAGGTTTCCAAACTTAATCTTAGGTGTTAAACAGGATTTTTATTTGGTAAATATAGATTTATTATGGTATACACTATATCAAGGAAGCATATATTATTATTCACAATTTGCACCCACCTCATATAATGTTCTCGGGACTTCTCCAATGAGTTTCTTGTAGGAGACATAACTTAGTTTTTTTCTTTAGTAAGGTAAATAGAATTTAATCCCTGCAATCCCTTTCATGATATCATTTTAATCATATTTCTTTCTTTCTCTTCCCTTTCCTTCACACTACTCTAGTAAAAATCCAATAGTAAGTCTACGTCACACTCATACCAATACATAATCGCATAGATTTCCTCCTGTAGTATAGATGATCTATTGGACCATTTACCAAAGAACATCACTCCTGTATCCCTTCGATACACTCCACTGTGTCTTACTATAGAGACACAAGAGGGGAAACATTAGGCGCGAGCGGGAAGAAGAAAAGAGAAAATAACATTATATCGCTCCTAGTGACAGGCCTTCAATCGGTTTAGCAACATACGTGAGGAGAAAAAAAAAAAGAAAAATGTTTCTACTCCTATTGACAATCATACGATCAATACAGATGATAGTACATCGCCATAAGGAGAGCGCACCCAATACAGTAGGAGATGAAAGGAGAGAAAAAATCAATACCATGTGATCTATTTGTGTCCCTATTTCTTCACATATAGTCAAATGGACTTAATAATATCTAATTTGCATTAAAACATATCCTCCAATTACTGCAGCATTAGCCTCTTGATACATTAACAGATGTGTAATTCTAAATGACACACTTATGCCAAAATATCCCCACCAGTGGAAAAAACACAATGTTCCAATTAACCTTCTTTTGTGTCTCAGTGCATATCTCTTAAAACTTTTAGAGGGGCTATATGACTCTTACTCGCCCCCCGTGTTTATTATCTATAGCGTTCTCACTTGGAACCTAAAGCAAACGTGGCTATAGTGCTTTTCCTGTGTACCTCCTGTATATATATATACATATATTATATATATAGATATAGTGTGTAGTCTACATATTATTTAATCAGTTCCTATAGTCTTATCTTTCCTTTCCATAGAATTCACAAAGCTAGGGAGAAAACCCCATTTGTAACTTCTATTATGTTTTCTCAACATTGGTGGGATTGTTGAGAACAATGTTCTCCATTTTATTGCATGGTTAGACAAATCCGGAAAGATCTTAATGTCTGAGAACTTGGAGCCAGCTAGCTGATGTTCTCTCTGACAGCCCATCTGTTTAGACCCTATGTTAATTTGGCCCCATACCTGTTTTTCTGTGTTACACCCCATCCCTGTAGTTTTAACAAGGGCTAAAGGTTCACGGACCCTGTATACCCCTAATGTTGGTTGGATTCCACACCCCCCCCCTGCTTTGCACATGACCGGGACCTAGCTGCAAATGCATGGAACTGTGCCGGCACCATTAAACTCGTGGTGGGCAACACTTGTGGTCACTGAGAGGGAGCTCATTTGGGAACTCTGGTTTTATAACCAATCTTTAGGGCCGGTGTTACCCAGCAGCGGCTATGGAACTCTGGTCCGGCTACCGCATTAACTAATCCCTGAGAAGTTTCCAACCCTGTCGCTCAGGGTCCCGACATCAGATCACATTGCTTTTTGGACCATAACATCTTTGGATCCTGAGCTCTCCAATGGCGCCTCGGGATCAGCCAGCAAATAGTGACTCTTTGTCAGATGGGCATTTCTGGCCATAGAACTGTATGGAGATGCCAGGCTGTCTGCGAGGTGATGAGATTATACCTTTAATCCTATCATTAAATATCAATACCTGTGCTGTCCTCAATAAAGTCTGTTTTGTTTTACCCCTACACTAAGTCTTGGCTAGTGCTTGGGGAAATATGAAGGGTTAATCCCTTGAGCAATTAAGCTTTCAGTGGCAAGGAAGATCTCTCTGTTACATTCTCTATAGGCTCTTAGTATCTGAGTGGAAGTTCACAATAACATCGCTCAGGAATGTCTTTTGATTTATACGTTCAATGTACCCTTTCCAGCTCAATTTTCCGTCCTATAGATTTTACATTCAAAAGTTCGCTAAATTCTGACAAATAATCCTCCAGTTTGTCTGGTGTCATTTCTTCCGGTATATTCCGGAAACATAAGTTTAATCGCCTAAAGCGGTTCAATTTTACTTCCATATTTTCAATTTTCTGGTTGAAAGGTGATAATTGTTAACCTAATTTGCATGTGCCTACCCAGAATCCCTAGTGGTTGTGAAAGCACCATGAGATTTCTGAGGGAAAAAACAAGCCTTCTGGCTTGCCTGGTGTCTGCAGATGAGTGTTTAATAATATTTCGACTACAATTTTCTGGTTGGAATCCACAGTCATGTTTTTTATGTCTTTATATTGAGTGTCTATTTTACTTATACGTTCTTCCAGGTGTATAATCTTATCAGAAATTATTTTCATTTCTTCTTTTATCTCCCCTGAGTTAGCGTTAATATAATCTTGAATGAGTCGTGACCGAGAGTCTAGGGACTGCTTAATAAAGTCTTTAGTGGTTGAAGGTAATGGGTGCACCATTGATTTGCACCTCAGAGAAGCATGCCGAGTGGTTTAGTTTGTTTCCTTTTCCTTGGTTAGACATCTTATCTCTCACTATTGGTCCCATAAATAAAGTCTTAAGTGTTTTTACTTTCTCACCCTCCTGGCTCCTGGATTTACAGCATTTTGCAAAGTGATTATTTTTGTTGCACATGTAACAAACACACTAAAAGGCTGACCATCTTTGAGGTGGATGAACGCTGCCACACATTCCGTTCTTGCCCTTGTAACATAGTGAAGTTTGCTTTTTCTGCCTCTAGTAGCCTCTGTTGGCTTAGAGAGAGTCGATTTCTACTCAATGGATCATGTATGAAGTGGATAGAGAGGCAAAAGGTGATTATTGTTGACCTTATTTGCATGCGCCTACCCAGAATCCCTTGTGATTGTGGCAGCACCATGAGATTTCTGAGGGAACAACAGGCCTTCTGGCTTGTCAGGTGTCTGTAGATGAGTGTGAAATAATAATGCTCCTACTACCCCTTTAATTTTAAGTGGAAGGGTTTTCCATGCCCTTTACCCACCATCACTTATGTAATAGATTTGTGCTCTAATGCATGAATAGGCTGGTAAGCGCTTGCTGACACGTTTGCAGCCATAACTTGAACCTGGGCTTTTGTGGCTTCAGCAGCCTGACACATCTCTACTGCCTTTTGAAGTGCGAGGTCAGTCTCTCTGAGCAGACGTTCTCTAATTCCGGCATCACTAACACTAAAAACCAATTTCTCTCTAAACATGTCATGAAGTATAGTCCCAAATTCAAAGTCTCTTGCCTTCACTCTTAGTTCTGTCATATATCCTTCAACACCTTGCCCCTCCAGATGTGGATGTGTCCAAAACTGGTGTCGCTCAAACACAACATTTTTCTTTGGATTACGGTGGCCCCTGAACAACTTCAACAGACAGGGCTGACTCCAGTGTGTTGTAAACCTCTTGTCCTTCCCCACCCACAACATGCATAAATTATAATTATATAAATTTCCACTGCCTCGGCATAAATTAAAAATCTCTGCTCCCATCTCCTCCAGTTTACATTTCCTGTGAACCGCAGAGGCTCTGGTGGTTTGAAAATCTCCATGCTGATGCTGGATGAGCTGTAAATAAAGTCCTAGTAACAATATCCTTACTCCGGCACTCCTGACAGCATGGAGTGTTTTCTGTGTGCAGTATTTAACATGGAGAGCAGGAGCCAGCACTACACAGAGCTGTTCTTTATTCAGCTCAGATGCAAAGCCAACACCCAAACTGGAAAACTGATGCTAAACTTAAAATGGCCGCTGACCATAGAGTTCCCCACAATCAGGCCAGAGTGTCCTTTCTTAAAGGAACAGTATACCACAACAGCATGACTCCTATCGTATACTGAGCCAGGCACTGACAGTGGTACAACATAACTACCGCCCTAAATGCTGAGCTAGACATTGATGGTGGTGCAGCATAAATTCCTAATAATTTCTATAAAATGTATAACGTGACGGTATGTGCATACGTGAATCAGTGTGTATGCGAGAGATATAACATGCGCCCGTGTGCGTAATCCAATCTGCTCTATACTGCATCCCGAATCCCTAAACTCCTCCTAATCCCTCCCTCTGACCTGTCTATCACTGTCGACGGTACCACTATTTCTTCTTCACCACAAGTCCGCTGCCTCGGAGTGACCCTAGACTCTAACCTATCTTTTATCCACCTAGAATGTAAGTTCCTGCGGGGACATCTTTGTGCAGCCCTGCAGAATCTGTCGGCGCTTTATAAATAAAGTATTATAATAATAATAATAATTTAGGTTACATTGAAGCTAGACTTACAGGCACCTCATCTGTAACATTCTCACACCCTGCAGAGGCATCTGGATGGAGTCCCAGCTATAAAAGAGGAAATAATGTTGTAAAACCTTCTGACAACATCTTTACAATTAGATTAACCCTTCCCAGGCTGCCTCCCCCAGCATTTACCTGAATATAGACCTGCCAGGGGTTACAGGGAGAGTGTCAGCTCCTGGGCCCAGACTGCCCCTCCCCCAGCATTTACCTGCACACAGACCTGCCAGGGGTTACAGGGAGAGTGTCAGCTCCTGGGCCCAGACTGTCCCTCCCCCCAGTAGTTACCTGCACACAGGCCTGCTAGGGGTTACAGGGAGAGTGTCAGCTCCTGGGGTCACACTTCTGTTTAAATCCCAACACCGAATGTAACTTGTAAACTTCCTTTGGTTTCCTCAGGGTGCGTTTCTTATGTGAAAAAGATTACTTCCGGTTTTGCGTTCCATTTAACTTCCGGTTTTGCGGTCCAAGTGCTTGTAGTACTTCCTGCGTATTGAGAAGCTGCAGACCGGACGCTCTCCTGTGAGGATTACCGGTTTGTAGTCATTGTTGGCCTTACCCCAAACTGGCATGAGGATGATGGTTTCCTCTCTCTGTCCATCGGGATACATAGAGGGAGTTGGAGTCCTTGTTTAAAGTGACTTTTGGTCCCGTTGCATGATGGGGGTATCTGGATGATGGGAATAGCAATATTTTATTTTATGGTAATAACGTTATGAGAGGAGACCGGTGTGTGATGGGAGTTGTAGTCCTTGTGTGTATTTTGAGGCAGAAGCTGTGTGTGTGTGGAATATAATGAGATGCTGAGGATTATGGGAGTTGTAGTTCTCTTTATAAAGCAGTCATGTGACATCTCCAGGCCCTGAGCTGCACAGATAGGGATTGTGAACTTGTTGTTCCTCAGACCAGGTCACCTTCTCCCGTCGCTCCGCGGCCCAGTTCTTCTGCTCGCGTGCCCAGAGGTCAGCATGCACACCCTGACTGGTCTGCGGCTACGTGGCCCCCATACCCAACAGACTGCGATGCTCTGCGTGTGCTGACCCCTTTCAGAACCAGCGTTCGCTCTTTCAGCAACTTGAGCTGCAGTCGCTCGTCTGTTGGATTTTACCCCACGGGCCGGCCTTCCGCCCAACGTGCATCAATGAGCCTCGGCGGCCCCTGGCCCTGTCGCCAGTCTCCGTTTTTTCTTCTTTGGACCCCTTTTGATAGATAGAGACCCTGCAGACCGGGACCCTCCACAAGAGCTGCAGTTTTGGCGATGCTCTGGCCCAGTGATCTCGCCTCCACAATGTGGCCCTCGGGAAAGTCGCCCAGACCCTTACTCTGCCCACTTTTCCTTCTAACAGAACAAAATGATAGCTCGCTGCCTGATATACCCCCCGCTGACAGGCACCATGATACCATTATTTCTCTTACTTGTCCGCACGCAGAATATTATGGCCACTGTATATTTTTTTTATTTGAAATTCAATCTGCTCTATTACCCCCAGATACCCCATTTCATCCTTGCACTGACATCATAACAAATCATGTGGCCAAATCAGGGCTGTTAGTTTACAGGAGTGGGATTTATATCCCAGGAATTGGGAGGCAAATGTGTGACGTAGCCCCTGACACGTCGTTCCTCACTTTCCCTGCAATGTGGGCGTCTGTCGGGAAGGTGATTGCCCCCAAGGGGCCGCTCTGTGCAGACAGGTGATGTTCTGTCTCTCTTTAGGTTGATGTTGCTGTGAACGGAGAGCACAATGGTCATCGGAAGCCACCTCAAGACCGGCCATTTGGCTGAGGAGATATTAACCCTCAGCCTGAAGATTATCTGCCTACTGACTGGGCAGGTGAGGGGTCCTAAGAGGCTTTCTTCTGGAACCAGTAACAGACTGAGATAATTTGGCATGTGGGTGGTCCATTAACATATTGGGGTTTAGACGCCTTTTTCTTTCCATTGTGATAAAGATTTGTTTAATACAATTAGGATTATATGATTGTGAGGAAGCCCAGTGACTGCGTCCCACCCAGCAACGGCCCTCATGTGTCAGACGGACCCCCCGGGACCCGGAGCCCCAGCCCGGTGCCTCCACCTCACTCGCTGACCCACGAGAGGAACCGCGAGCAGAAGATCCTGGAACTGACCAACAAGATGATGTCCCTGCTGACCGGAGAGGTGAGCGCTGCTGGGAACGGGACGTTATACAGTAACACCGAGGCGTGTGTCTGGATGGTGACGGCTCATTGTGTGTCTCAGGTTCCTGTAAGGTGTGATGATGTCACCGTCTATTTCTCCATGGAGGAGTGGGAGTATTTAGAAGGACACAAGGAGCTTTACAGGGACGTGATGATGGAGACCCACCAGCCCCGCGGCTCCCCGGGTAAGAGGTTTAATCCCTGCGGTCTGTGTGTAGATATTAAGGCGTCTTCACTGTAACAAATAACATGTAAAATGTGAGGTCCGTATAATAAATACTCGGCAATCAGGCAGCCGCGAGAGATCTCAGGAGCTGGAGCCGCTGTTACCCAACAACATGTGAGAGACACATTGGGGAGACAGCAGGGAGCGAGTTTATGATCATGAGAACTGTCACTGATTAAGGCAGATCTGTCCCTCAGATCCTCCATGTTGAATCTCTATCCGCTTAACCCACGTAATCCACAGATAAGAATAAGCAATATATATGTAAAGAAACCCCTCTTACACGTAGACTATAGGAGCAGCCATCTAAACTTAATGAGGAGGAATAATAATATTGCAGTTCAAGAGAATAGAAGTTCTCTCTCCCCTGTTGTTAAAGAGAAACTTTGTAACTTAGCGACTATTTCTTGCTGCTTGGTGTTGATTGGTCAAGGCAGCCTTTGTTATGGTGTAGGAGGAGAATGTAGATCTCATCCAAACAGGGAATTTACATCACACAAGCTGTAGGCAGTTTACTTAATGATATTAGTAACGCATAAAAGCAGTGATGGCCGCCGTTCTCTTCTAAAACAATCCAAAACTATTAATATAACAGAGAAACAGATTCTGCTGCTTCACTTAATTTGATGATTTCTCTCCGACAGACGCATCCGAGGTCAGAGATCGAGCCCCTGATTCTCCGCTGGACTGTAAGACGTCTCATTTTATTAAGGAGGAATCCGCCTCATGTGAAGAGACAGACATTTGTGACCCGGCGGAGTCTCCACAGACAGAGCTCACATCGACTCGTAATGAGGACGGAACCCCCTCAGATGAAGACGGAAATGTCTCAGCCCCCGATACACACACGGAGCACGACGGGGGGGATAATACGTCTGTCCACGTAAAGGAGGAATCCGCTTCCAATGAATATTATTGGATCCCAACCGAACACAAGGGATCTACTTCTACTGATAAAACCCAAACCAGTAACACACATTTTCAGTGTGAAACACCCCCCGATGAGGGTACATATAGCTGCCCCGAGTGTCAGGAACGGTTTACCAGTGACTCTGATCTTCTTCGACATCAGAACGTCCATAATAGATCAGTGGTCTCCTCTCAGGACAGCGAGAAAAGTTCTCACTCGAAATCGGAGAGTATTAACCATCAGCGAGGGGAGAAGCCTCATTCGTGTTCAGAGTGCGGGAAATTTTTTAAGTGGAAAGCAGACCTTCGCCGACACATCAGAATTCACACAGGTGAGAAGCCTTTTCTGTGTTCTGAGTGCGGGAAATGTTTTAAGTGGAATGCAGACCTTCTTCGACATCGCAAAATTCATACCGGGGAGAAGCCTTTTCCGTGTTCTGTGTGTGGGAAACGCTTCACACGAAAGTTACATCTTTTAGTCCACCAGCGGAGTCACACGGGTGAAAAACCATTTGCGTGTTCCGAGTGCGGTAAATGTTGTAACAGTAAACAGGAACTTATTAAACATCTCCAAATTCACACCGAGGAGAAGCCTTATTCATGTCAGAGTGTGGAAAATGTTTCAAGTGGAACGCGGACCTTCTTCGACATCTCCGAATTCACACCGGGGAGAAGCCTTTCTCGTGCACCAAGTGCAGGAAATGTTTCAAACAAAAGTCTCATTATGTAGTCCACCAACGGACTCACACGGGCGAAAAACCATTTCCGTGTTCCGAGTGCGGGAAATATTTTACCAGTAAGTGGCACCTTGTTCAACATCTCAGAATTCACACCGGGGAGAAACCTTTTCCATGTACTGAGTGCGGAAAACGCTTTACACAAAAGTTACATCTTTTTGTCCACCAGCGGACTCACACGGGTGAAAAAAAATTTGCGTGTTCCGAGTGCGGTAAATGTTGTAGCAATAAAGGGGATCTTGTTAGACATCTTCGAATTCACACCGAGGAGAAGCCTTATTCCTGCTCAGAGTGCGGGAAATGTTTCACAAGGTCATCAGATTTTACCCTCCACCAGCGGACTCACACAGGAGAGAAACCGTTTCCGTGTTCTGAGTGCGGGAAAAGTTTTATTAGTAAATGCCGACTTAATGAACATCTCAGAGTTCACACCGGGGAGAAGCCTTATACGTGTTCAGAGTGCAGCAAATGTTTCAAGCATAGGTCAAGTTTAGTGGCCCACCAGCAGACGCACGCGGATGAAAAAACATTTCCGTGAGTTTGGAAATGCGTGGGGAACGCTTAGCAGTAGCAAGAGACTCGCTGACCTTGTCAGAATTCACACCGGGGAGAAGCCTTATTCCTGTTCCAAATTTGAGAAATGGTTCCCACGGTTCCAATACATTATTATCTCGAATACGGGCTGCAATTTACCTTCTAATTCAACTCTCTAAGTTAGGCGTGAGGCCTATAAACAGATGTTAGATATTCTCCAAGTCTCCTTACCTGTGTCCCTTTCTCCTTTACAGTAGCTCCCTTGGCCTCCAGGAGTGCTCCAGTTGGTCAGAATAATGCAGATTCACAGAGAAAGAGAGATTAAAAAATACTTCTTTCCCAGGTTTTTGCTGGACTTGTCTTTTTTCCAGGTTGGGTTGTGGTTGGGGAGCGCGTCTCCACCTCTGTCTGCCATCTCCCCAACTTGTGTGCCCTGTGTTTCTGTTTTTTCCTGCTGAATCATGCCTGCTCCTGACTCACCAGCAAAGCCCTTTCTCTTATTGTTATTTTTCTTTGTCTGAATATTTTTTTTCTCTCACCTGAATATAGGCACGCATA
>VKOC01007418.1:0-13551 GCA_009364415.1 Spea multiplicata | reverse complement strand
TTTGTGATGTTTTGGGCTTTGTGAGGGTCTGGTGTTCTGGATTTGTGATGTTTTGGGGTTTGTAAGGTTCTAATTTTCTGGATTTGTGATGTTTTGGGGTTTGTGAGGTTCCGATATGGAGGAACCTGTATAGACGCTGTGTCTGTGAGCTCTATGGGAAGAGGGGATTCCTCCGGCTCGTTAACATAATGCCCCCCAGGGTTCCAATTAGCAGAATCCAGGTGTCAGTTAGCACCTACCTGCCAACAGCATTCACTGCAGCCGCCACTCACACCATCAACCGGACATGTGAGAAGCACCCTTACCTTCAATCAAAGGGTTAAATCCCACCCCTATATCCCCCCCTAGACCCCCATTAACCCTTTTCCTGCTGCCGGGGTCCTGTGTTGTGTACTGATATTGCCTCCCTGTTCTAGAGCTGGACGTTCCCGCTCAGAGGTATGATGGTCTCTTCGCAGCACTGGACCCGTCGCAGAGGATCCTCGGAGCGCCCCCTCTCACGCCGCTCTCCTTGCCCCCCGGGCCGGCTCTGGGGTTTGGCCAGCCGCAGCCCCCGTGTGAAGCCCCCCGTCTTCCCGGGAACGTCAAGATGACCCTGGAGAACAGGGATCTGTGGAAAGAATTCCACGCCATCGGAACGGAGATGATTATAACCAAATCGGGGAGGTAAGACCATATATATATATATAAAAGGCGAAGAGATCCGGGGCCCTGAGGGGCCACTTTACAAATTTGAATAATTTCGTAAAATTACATTTGTTTCCATGGTGATTGCGGCACAACCAACCTCCGAAGTGCCCTGGTCTGCAGTTGCGCATGCTGCAGCCTCCGGACGGAGAAGTTCTAGATCCTGAGCGGTTCCCTTAGAGCCCCCCACCCCGGTGACGCCTCTGATTTCTCCCCCCCCAGGCGCATGTTCCCCCAGTGCAAAGTCAGCGTGAGCGGCCTGGAACCCGAAGGCAAGTACCTGCTCCTGGCGGACGTCGTCCCCGTCGATAACTCTCGCTACAAGTGGCAGGAGGATCACTGGGAGCCGAGCGGCGGAGCGGAGCCCCGGTTACCGGAGAGGGTCTACATCCACCCCGACTCGCCCGCCTCGGGGGCCCACTGGATGAAGCAGCCCATATCCTTCCACAAGATGAAGCTCACCAACAACACGCTGGACCAGATGGGACATGTGAGTGCGAGACCTAGAACCCCGCAGGACCCGGGGGCCCCCCCAGATCTGTGACCCCCGCTCTGATCCCCGCTCTCTCTCCCCAGATTATCCTGCACTCCATGCACCGGTACCAGCCTCGCTTCCACACGCCGCGCTCAGACGTCTTCAGCCGCCGCTGGGGGGCTGCCGTCCTTCACCTTCCCGAGCCATGTTCCTGACGGTCACCGCCTACCAGAACGAGAAAGGTGCGGGGGGGGAGAGGGGGCAACTTTTTGGGGGCAAATCCAGGACAGAATGGGGCAAATGTGGTGGGCAGCTCAGTAGATCTTTTTCTGATGGTTCCTCTCTTCTAGATAACGCAACTCAAAATCCAGACCAATCCCTTCGCCAAAGGATTCCGGGAGGACGGGATGAAGACTAAGAGGTGAGGGAAGCCCCCCCCAACCCCTATCTGCCCAATGTTAACATTACCTTATATACTGGGTGGCCGTGCCGTCTATGTACTACACCCTTGTATGCGTTAGTAACCCTCCTCGCTGTATAATAACCCCGCGTTTACCGCGCAGAGACCGCTCAGCGAAAGCGAAGAGGAAAGCGCCCGCCGGCGTGGATCAGGAGCCTTTCGAAGCCGGTAGGTGATGCTCGGGGCCGCTATGGATCTGTTTTCTCAGTGCTATACATGGCGCCGTCATACGTTATACTCACACACTCACTGCTTTTCCTCCCCACAGCTGAGTGTAAGCGGCCCCTGTATAGTGGCCCCTGCGACTCGACTCTGAGTGAGGAGCTGGATATATCCGGGGGTCTCGGAATCCCCCTCCCCAGCCCTGACTGCTCCTTCCATCCCATCACGCCGCCTACCCCGGACCCCCCTCCACGGATGCCTCCGATCCACCCCCCACCCACGAAAGCCAATCAGGACCCAGTGCCCGAGCTGGAGATGCCCCAGCAAGCCACAGACACCTTCCTGCAGCCCGGACCACCGACTTACCCCGAGCAGCCCCGGGACAGCGGCATGTTCTCATGGTGAGTATCTGCCCGGTTACCGGGTCATGAACCGAGCCCGTGGGGGGGACCTTAACCATGTTTAAGCCCTTCACTGTATTACCCTCTACCACTTCTGCTGGGAGGCTGTTCCACTTATCTACCACTGCAGCTTAGTATTCGTTCATTTTTACGGGGTTAGATTTTATTCCCCATCGAGGTGTAACTAGGGGTTCAGGGTGCAGTTACCGATCCAACTGCCTTCTTGCCCCAAGCGACACCCCCAATTACACACGGAACGCAGACGCGGTGTGATGTCATAGAGCTCGTCGCTGATTTATGATACATTTGTTGATGTCTCGCTCATCTCCCCTGTCTGTCTCACCCTCTGCAGCCCCTCCGAGACCCCCATCGCGCAGGTCCAGGCGGCCCGTCCACCGCAGTCTCTTCAGAGATTCCCGCCATCCTTCCCAAGCGCCCAGGATCAACTAACCGACAGCCAATCAGATTTCAGGCTCTACGGGTCAGACCTCGGCTGCGGAGGAGAATTTACCCCCTCGGCCTGCGCGGTTACCCCACCTGCCCGCAGCGAAGCCGGTGTCCGGGGTTACCCCATGAACTCTGACCTCCGCTTTCCACACTTCCTGCCCAACACCGGCCCAAAGCTGGGCCTGCAGTTTTCGGGGCCACAGCTGTCACGTTTGTACAGGGGGGGCGGCTGGTTGTGAGCAGCGCATTAACCCCGCGAGCGCTACAAAAAACTTTAAGGAATTTCACGTCTATTTGGAGAATATTCTGCTTTTTATGTTACTTCTGTAAATCTTTTCTAATCCCGATCTCCCCAGCACCCCCCCCACAACAACCCCCCTGGGTGAAAAACCCACGTGCCTCTCGCTAGCTATAAGTAATGGACAGCGTGCACTCAATCGCGCCAGGGATACCACCAAGCGGCTCCGCAGTGTGGTAATGTCTTCAAGGAGAAGCGAGGGGCGGGGCTTATCGAGGCAAGATGGCCGCCCGCGGCTCCCGGGACCACGAAGAAAATACGAACATAACCGGCGCTTAAAACGAGAGGGAATTTACACTTTATTATTTGCTGATTATTTTTTTTTTAGATTTTTCTGTTTTTGCAGAATTATCCCAAAAATATAATAAACAAGAAGAGATTTGAAATGTAATTGAGTTGGGGGGTCGTGCGGGGGGGGGGGGGTCCATTAGAAATACATCCCACATTTTTCCGAAATTTGTTAAGACCAGGGATCTTTTATGTTGCGGATTATAATAGTTTCCAATGCGGTAAAAAAAGGGGTTAATTAAAGGGGGTCCGCGGGGGGGTTCGCATTTCTTTCTCTTTTGTGATTATTTATCTTTTTTTTGTTTTGTTTTATTGCTGTTTCTGTCGTCTTGTAATTTTTTTCTGGTGTACAAAGTTATCTTTTGCAATAAAAGAGATTAAAATTGAGGATCAGTGTTGGGTTTGGGGTAACGGCGGGGGGGGGGCAGTAGGGGTACATGGAACGAGGGGGAGTGGGTGGTCCCAGACCAACGGGGTGTTATAGGGGTATTAGCCCACCCTTGCTAATGTGCATCTGTGGTTGTAATGATTCCTAGCCCTGGCTGCCTCGGATTGATAGGAGTTGCAGTCCTGCCACCGGGAGGTGTCTGCCGGCCCGCGTGGGCATCCGGCGTGGCAGCTGCGCCCGTATAAATTCCGATTCATGGTGGGGTCTGTCTGCACCTGCAGTCCTCCCCCCAGACCCCGGCCACCATTTGTCCTGCCCCCACCTCCTGTCCCAGTGTCTGTTTTCACACCTAAGCTCCAGCCGCCGGCCCCCCGGACCAAACATCTGCTGGGACATCACAGCTCGGGGGCGGCGTTAACGAGCGAATAATGCCAGGCGACCAAATGGCCCGGACGTCAGGGGGACAGTCACCCGGCAGAGACCCCCAACCCCATTTATGTGCCCGGAAGCCGAAAATACACCGAGGGGGCAAATAATTTTATTTAATGCCCCCCCAACAATAAAATAATAAAAACGCCATTAATAACTCAGACGCACGGAAAAAAGTGATATATTAAACAAAGTAACCAAATATAATACAGAGTGCAGAGACCTCGCTGCGTATTATAAGGATAACGATAATGGAAGGAACCTTTACTTTACCGAGAGGGGGTGGATACGTGGAACAGCCTCCCAGCAGAGGTGGTAGAGGGTAATACAGTGAGGGGATTAAACATGCATGGGATAGACATCTGGCTCCTGAATCTAAGACGAGACCAACGACTGATTAAGGTCCGAGTCGTTACTGTAATTGTTTTATTTGCGTGACTCGGCAGAAAGCAGTTATTTGGCCCCAAATTTAAACGTTTAATTAAAGTATTAAGAGTCGCGCAGCTGACCCCCCCCCCCCGCGGTAATAAGGTGTGAATAGGGGAATCTGGCATCACCCCCCGCTGTACAACCAACAGAACGCATGGCAGTTTCACGCTATTCTAATACAGGGCACAGGGCTGCCATCAGGGGGTACAACCAGTAACTGGTAAACATATTCCGCAGCGCTGTATAGCAGTGACCCCTGTAACCCCCCCCCCGGCAGCCCTGCCAGCGAGGGGTTACAGAGCAGAACGCGTCGGGCCGGCAGCTTATCACTGATTGGAGTTTGGCGCAGATCCCGGGTTTATAACGGGTTACAGCAGGTTACACCGCGCCCCGGAGAACGCTGATACCCCGGGGGGCAAAGTGTTCTGGTTTACACCGCGGGCAGGCAGGGGGGGGGTGAATCTCACTGGGAGCTGGCGGACAAGACTGGGGAGGGGTATTTATAAAAATATATAAATAAATTCCTTTTACTCCAACTCTCTACCTAGAGAACCAATCCTACAGTAACAGAGCGGTAAAAACCTAAACCTGTAATTCATTCCCTAATAATCCTCCTCCCCCCCGCAAGCCGGTACACGGAGGTCGCGCATGCAGGAGGCACCCGGTGCGGCTGAACGCGGCAACAAAATAAACTTCTATCCACACTCAGATCAATCGTCCGCTTCTCGTCCCCGGATCGCGCGCAATGATTATGTGAGACTTCTACTAAACGAGACGTTAGACGGCACGACGACCGCAACAAAGCGTTTCAGCGACTGCTTAAGCCTTAGGACGGCCGCTATGTAGGAAACACATGGCTGGCACTCCAGGGGTTAAAAGTTACAGCGCATGCTGCATCTACCCCAACGCATGAGAAAGCCGAGTCTTACCCTGCAACCACATCTCACATAAACCCCCCTGCGCATGTCCGCCAACCTCCTGCCGTACTTGTGTGATGTTACCAAGGGGGTCCGACGAGACCCCGGCCACGTTTGGCAACCCAAACCAATTCAAGTCCCTTAATCCCTTTCATAGGAGTGCACGGCGGGTGAGAAGCTCCCCCCTATAACCACCGAAGCTTATCGGCCCCCGAGACGGAACGCGGCATCAGCAGAATATCCGGGTTACTGCAAACAATAAAGCCCCGAGTGCCAACGGGGGGGGGGGGGTATATAAAACGAGGAAGGGGTATAAACCAGGGGGTGACCGGGGAACTAAACACAAGCGAGCTCCACGCACACGACCAGAGCCCTGCGGGGGTCCGCAGCCCAGACAACAAACATTACAGACTCACTAAAAATAACGAACCGAAAAGATGAATTTTCCATTTTTAATAAGATTTTTGTTCTTGTTTTATTAGCAGATTTCCGTAGATTTATCTACCAAAAGTAACATAAAAAATAATAAAAACTCTTGCCTGGTGATCGTGGGAGCGGGGTGGGGGAGACCGGAGAGTGCGGGGGGCTGGAAAGATACGGCCGCTAGAAACGCGCCGACCCCTTTTATTTTAGGAAATTTCACACTTTCTGCAGACGCTTCCAATGGGAGAATAGTACATGGCGGTCAACCAATGGCTGCGCACGCTTTGCCTCAGTATGAATAATGCTGTGCCCTCCCCCCAAAAAAATTTAACTGCTTAATTGTGGCTTGAAATCGTGGCAGACCATGTGGGCAGCAGCCTCACGGCCACTAAGGGCCAGCCTGGGAAATGAAAACAAAGCCCTGCCGGTGCCCAAAAGCCGTCGGCACCGGAGACATCACCCAAATGTCAGCGTACAAACTTTAAATAAAGCTTCACATTTTTGGAACCATCGTTCCGGTACCTGCCGGGATTTTCAGGCCGGCACCTGCGTACTAAGGCACTCGAAACAATCTCGGCAGGGATCGGCCCGCGAGGACGGGGGTCTGTGAGTGGGGAGGGGGTTGAGAGAAAGGAATGAATTTTATAAAAATCATGGAAGAAACTCCTAAAAATGTCTAAAAGTAAAACAAATTTTGGTTTCTTTGCATAACACTGCCCGGTCCGCCCCGCCCCCCCCCCCAGGTAAGGATCACCTCTTTCCTGAGACTCAGCACATTGATCCATCCACAGGTGAGATCCTCTCACCTCTTAGCTAAGGAACCCTGCAGAGCATCCCTCCCGCACCCCCCCCCTATATAAAGACACAAGGCAGATTCAGTGTCAGGGCCCACAGGCCGCCCGGACAGGTCCTCCTCACCCCGTCCGCGATCACAGCGCCCGTTCCAGAGACCCGCAGAGCAATGTTCGACAGAGGCGCCCGCCAGCCGCAGACTGCGCTCCCCAGAAGGTTGTTTTAGTCCGGCTGGCACAGAGAGGGGTGAAGGGGAAGAGGTGGCGCCGGGAGGAAGTAGTGAACGACGGACTCCGGCCGGGAGGTCACAGGAAGTAGTCGGCGACGGGTTTCTTGGAGGGAATGCCTCTCGTTTCCTGCGGCGCAGCCTCGAAGATGATGAACTCTTTCTGTAGGTGCTCGTCGAGCTCCAGGATGGCAGCTACGTTGCCGCATCTATAGAGAGAAGGAGGAGTGAGACGCGCATGGAGGGCGGTACGGAGCGGCGGGCTGTACATACATTAAAGACTCACCTATAGCAGTAGTTGGGAGCCGACCACACGGTGAGCACCGTTTCATTGAAATGCCACTTGTACCCCTCCATGACCAGCTGATGCGCGCGGCAGATCATGTCTATGTTGTTCGCTGCGTTAAATTGCGCCACCACATCGCTGCCAAACAGGTAGCCGGCCCCACGCGGACTCACGCCCCAGCCAGTCGTATCTGCAGGGAATACACCTCAGTCAGTATATCGCATAGTGAGCCCCAGTAAAAGCGCTAGCCCCCAAACACAGATACCAGACAGGACGGGCGCCGCCACCACAGATACCAGCCAAAAGGGACAGGCGCCAATACAGAGGCACCCAGATACCATCCAAACGGGCAGCTGCCACCCTGAACCCATCCACCGCCCTCCCTATACTCACAAAATTAATATCCTGTTTTAATACTAGTTTCACCCTCCCTCGGTTTTAGATTATACCTTATGTGAGAATTTGGTGCATCGTCTGCTAAATCGTGCAATAACTGTACCCGTCTAATGGGCCCGCAGTAAAGCGTTGCAGAGTTCCGCATTACCTTCAGGATCCGACCAGAGCAAGTCACACATCGGCCCGTCGTGCGGCACCTCCTGCTTGCGATCGATGGTCCGGATCTGGTCGAGCGTTTGGATCGAGGGGGAGAGACCGCCGTGCACACAGAAGATCTGAGGAAGAGGATGATAAAGGACAAGCTGTTCTTACTCACTCCTCAGAACCACATAATAAAGACAAAGTAAACGAATCCCCCCCGCGCATGACAGGGACACTGCTTAGCAGAACGTTCCCATCACTCCTCACCTTGCCGTCGATGATGGCCGACAGGCTGAGGTAGTCGAAGATCTCCGTGCAGTATCGCCATACGGTCACCGAGCCGTACTTGCGCAGACACTCGTCATAGAAGCCATAGACCTGAGTGATCTGTCGACTCTCGTGGTTCCCACGGATCAGAGTTATCCTGTCTGGGTAGCGGACCTGAAAATAAGGCATTCCACCCGATTAGACCGCAGCCACCTGCCTGCCGGCTACTTGCCTGCAGTCACTGACATTAGGTTTACCCGACAGCCCAACGTATAACCCCACACGGTTCCGCTATCACGCTGTCCGGCGGTCCGTAGGATACCAGCAACAGAAGAGATCATTTTATCCTCTAAACAGCAAAAACCCCCCAGAGAAACAGAACAAGCGGACGCCGCACGTCAATTACCCACCTTCAGGGCGAGGAGGAGCAGGAATGTTTCTACGCTGTAGAATCCTCGATCCACAAAGTCCCCCATGAACAGGTAATTCGTCTCGGGGACGTCGCCTCCCACCTGAAACGGGAACACAACGCAGGGAGGATTAGGGGTTAACTATTTAAAGAAGTGCCGAATATAACCTGCCTTGTATGAGGGTCGGGGATACAGTGCAGGAAAGCGAGGGGTCCGGCCGGCAGCAGATTACTTCCCATCTTCAACAACCTTTCTACAAACCCGGAGCGAGCGCATGAGGAGCGGCCGACACGCAGCACTTACTCTGAACAACTCTTTGAGGTCATAGAACTGGCCGTGGATGTCACCGCACACCTGCAGGAGAGACGCGAGGAAACGGTTACAGGCAGCAGAGAGTTAATACCAATTTCTCGCCTAACCCCATCTTATAAATTATAACAAAGCTCTCCGATAAGAGGGGGGACAGAGGGGGGCCGCCAGCACTCACCGTGACTGGAGAGTCCACTCGCTGGACGTTACTCTCTTCCACAAGGATCTCTCTGCAAAAGCCAAAACGGAGCGTGGTCAGTCGCGGCGTCACACAGGCTACGGCTCACGTGGAACGAATGGCTTTATTACCCAGGATCAAAGATCCAAAGCCAGCAATTAACATGAGGGAGCACTCGGGTGACGAGCTCCTGAGCAGCGGGCACTCACCGGGCCTTGGCACACAGGGCTTTCACTTCGCTTTCCTTTATGAGTTCGCAGCGTCTCAGCTGCTCGATCTGACGGTCCAGGTCGCTGATCTCCGTCATGGCTCCTTCTCACCGAGCCTCGGTCACCTGAGAGGAGCAAGAGGTGAAAACAAAGATCATTCATCAGATCGGAGAACAAACTCCCCCCGGCCGCCCGGCTGACAGTCTGGAAAATACCCCCTATGGAGAGATTTTTCACTCTATGATCAGCGCCGCACAGGAGTACACAACCGGCTCGCTATCCGTCGGTACTAGCGGGAAGAGTGGGGGGTATATTACCGGCACACGTAACAAGGTAACGAAGCAGAAGCGTCACGCGTCAGACATCCATCAGCGTTTCCAGGGGAGACCTCAGCTCGACGCATTCGGAGTGACTTCTCACACTCAGGCTTAGACCCGCAGAACGAGGGAAGTGGTCAGAGAAACGGTATGTCGAGGGGGGGGGGGGGGAGGTTGTGCATACACTATTTGCCCCTCTTCACGTTCCCGCGGAGAGCAGTCAGTTCCCTGCCATTAACCGGTTCAGAGATTAACAGCTTAATGCTGGTCAATGGACCACCGGCAGATACCCCAATACCGAGGGAAATCTGCACCCGCGGGGCACCTGTTCTCCACCACGCTGCCATCGTGACCCGGCGGCATCCACCCTGCCCGCTGCCGCAGGAAACGGGGCCGCCATATTTTGGCCAACACTTCCTCAAATCCCGCCCCTGGCTTCTTTATACCCCGGAGTCCTGCTTCCCACCGCGATACTGTCTGTGGGTTAAACTCTCACCCGTTTCTGGGCATCACGTTGGGTATATGGATGGAATCCCAGGAACCGCAGCGGGAGGAAGAATGCGGGCACTCCGGGTATGAGCCAGCCGGGCACAGACCTTATACCCAGGAGCCGAAGGGGGTAAGATGGCCAGAATCCCCCTGTATACTGGGTATGTACAATGGCCCTTTATGTGCCCCGGGCATTGGGGTAGAAGGCGGGCCAGGCTCTGCGATCGATAGCCGTATAATTATCGGCCTGGCCCTGGACCATAACCCAAGTACCGGGGCATAAGCCGAGCCCGCACCGCGTTAGCTGTATAATGGGAGAAACTCCCCCGTACACCGGGACCGCGGAGTAAGCCAGGCCTTGCGCCGTGTTAGGCGTATAATGGCCGGGATTCCCAGGTTTCTGAGTAAAATCTGGGCCTAGCACCGTATAATGACTTTGACGCCCCGGTATCTCGGGTGTAAGCCGGGCTTCCCACCATATTAGTCGTAAAATAGCCGAGATTTCCCTGTTCTACGGCCCAGGCCTCAGGCTCAAGACGCGCAAGGCCCAGGCAGCCGCCTGGAACGCTCCTGCTGACTCAGGCCGCTCTCCCTCACACCCAAACCGATTACCTGCGGTGGTTCGGGCCTCGGGATGCTGGTACTTGTCCCGGTCGTATCGGTGTCTCCCGCTTCCTCCTCCGCACACCGACAGCCCGCTACCGCGAGAGGCTGACGTCAATGCCGCGTCACGCACTGCACAGTTTCTCCTGCGCGCGCTCCTATCGTCACCAGGCAACGGTCCGTGCGCGAGCACGAGGCGGGAAAGGGGCTGTTGTTCGTGAGTGCGCTTGAATTGGAGAACTTTATTGGCAGCAGAGCGCGGACAGCAGCATGTGACCCTGAAACGTCTAGAGTGGGCGGGGAGCGTGATCACCATGACAACCATAGGAATATTGCATCACGTTCAGCACTTTGCGCTTTATGCGCAACCTGATGCGGAGCCCTTTAATAAAAAAAAGAGCGATTCTTTGGTAATACGCGCTAAAATATTTAAAAAAGCAAAACGTGGAGCTGTTGCCATGAAACCAAAGAACTTTCCTCGGAATCTCACAGGAATTGCTCCAGTTTTGTGGCATCGTTTAGGATCAGCAGTCTGCTAATGATAACTACAACTCCCATCATCCGCCTCAGTTGCTGGGAGAATGTCTATATAAAATGGCCTCAGTGGCCGGCAGCAGTTTTTAATGGGTTAATCCGCTGCGGCCAATATGTGCTGTGCGGGTACTATAATGCCCACTATCCCAGACTGCGCAGGGACTGTAATGCCCACTATCCGAGACCATGCAGAGACTATAATGCCCAGTATCCCAGACCGTGCAGGGACTGTAATGCCCACTATCCCAGACCATGCAGAGACTATAATGCCCAGTGTCCCAGAGCTCTCAGTCAGGCCCCGGTGAGGTTGTGCATTATATTCTGCCCATTGGCTGGACGATACTCGTTATCATTAACTCCTTGTTATCGGGTAGATTTTGAACGCTAATCCTTATATATTTTTAATTACCTTCTGGTGATTGATACCAAGCACACTAAGTCATAGCTGCAAGCCGTCACGTTCTAGCCTTGAGTAGTCCCAATCACCCCAAGAATGCACTATGGCTTCATTATATTTCATCATATTGGGCCAGAATCTAACAGTAGAGGGTCGGAGGCTGAGATGGAAGGAAGTTTTACTTTACTGAGAGGGTGGTGGATAAGTGGAACAGCCTCCCAGCAGAAGTGGTAGAAAGGAATGCATGGGATAGACATACGGCTCCTGAATCTAAGACGAGACCAATGACGGGGGCCGGATGGGGCCGATCTGCCGACGGGGTCCGATACCGAATCCAGTGACGCCACCTCGGGTAGTATTTACTAGGAGCAGAGCCTGAGGGGCCGGAGTTAGTTGGAAAGGTTTATTGAGGGGGCTCCCGTGTGCACAGTGCCTCGTATCCAGGCCCCCCCCACATACCGGTAGAGATCTGCCCGTGGCGGGATTTGGCGAGCACTGTCGATGTGGTACGGACCCCCAAACGACCCCCTTTCCCTTACATGCAGTTACCCCGAGGGGCAAGAAGAGCTTCAGACAAACGCTGTTTTTTAGAGATCTGCTTTATTGGGATTTATCCAGCAGCAACACTAATAACGGTGACTCAGAGCTGAGAACGGGTGAAGAACACTGACTAAAGCGCAGACGTGAGCACACACTCACACTCACAAGCAGCCCCACACATCGCTCGCTCCCTCTGCCGGTCCGCTGCGCTCTCTCCCCGGCGGGCTAGCAGGAGGGGGCTTCACAAACTACGTTACACGAAAGCGGCCATCACGGCGACGACGCGACTCCAGCGAAGGACACGGAAATCAGTAAGCGTGATTCGACACAAACAGGGACTCCCCGGCCGCCGCGCCGGCCTGACCACTCGGCACGTATTTGCCCTGGCAGGCGAGGCTGTTAGCCTAGAGAGAAGAAGAGGCGGCAATTAGGGCATTTCACAGATCATAGAATATCTACATTCGTAATGGGGAGGAATAATTATGCGGAATACACAAGGGGGGGCGGGGTATTATCTCCCATTAGTTAATGTACAGAACGATGGATCTATGGTCAGGGAGAGCTCCTATAGGTTCCTCTATCCTGGCGTGGTGGCCCCTAGTGCCCGCCGGCGGTACTGCAGGACCCCCCTGGGCACACGTACCAGCGCGCGCTTGGTGTACTCCTCCTGAGCGTTCTTCACGTTCTCCTTCTTGCCACCCCAGGCTTTGAGGGCAGAGGCCTGGAGAGCGCGGCCGTAGGAGAAGGTCAGGGGCCACGGCTTGTGCAGGGGGCAGTTGTTGATTGCGTTCAAGTGAACGGTGGCCTCCTCCTCACTCTGACCTCCGGACAGGAAAGTGATTCCTAGGGGCAAGAAAGATGGCGCGTTATAGACCCCCAACTACAGCCAACAGCCCCCGGCCGACCCTCTCGCCCATGCCCCGCGCTCCTCACCAGAGACAGCTGGGGGGACAGTGCGCCTCAGAGCCGTGACTGTGGCCATGGCCACCTCCTCGGGGGAGTACTTCTTGGTGCAGGCGTGTCCAGGGGTCACCATGTTGGGTTTCAGCAGGGTTCCTTCAAGGTAGACATGGTGGTCGCTCAGAGCTTTGTACACGGCGGCCAGGACCTGGCGGGGGGACACAAAGAACCCTCAGCACCCCTCGCAGAGCGACTCGCGGCCGGCCCTCCCTCCAGCCCCCCCCAGAAGCACCACGCGTACCTTCTCAGTGACGTACTGGCACCTCTTCAAGTCGTGATCACCGTCGGGGAGGACCTCGGGCTCAACAATGGGGACGATCCCGTTCTGGAAAGAGACTCATGAGGGTCAAAAGAGGGAAAAAAAAAGAATACGAGATTGTGGGCTGCCCCCGACACGGAGCGGCTCCCCCCCCTCCCGGCCGGCGTACCTGCTGGCAGATGCTGGCGTAGCGGGCCAGCACGTTGGCGTTCTCCAGAATGGCCAGGTGAGACGGCGTGTGCTCGGAGATCTTCAGCACGCAGCGCCACTTGGCAAAGTCAGCGCCGTCCTTCTTGTACTGAGCGCAGCGCTCAGACAGGCCGTCCAGACCTAGAGGGGAGAGCAACGCGCGGTCACACACTGTCCATGCGCAACCCAATTACCGGAGGGACCTACCAATCGGAAAGCAAAACACACAAGGCGAGGTCATAGAC